>JAQIXT010000302.1:0-44927 GCA_034700445.1 Stenotaenia linearis
TTTGGTTAGTGCCAATCCTACTAATAGAAACCACATGGAAACCATTTGAAAACCATGTGGAAACCATTAATTTACCAATGAAAACCAATAATAAATAATGAAGACCAACTGGGACCAATAATTACCAATTTAACCATTAACTGGCCTCCAATTGGTGTACTGTGGTGTATGGTTTCCAACTGGTTTAAGTTGGTCAATTAATGGTTTGTATTGGTGAATTAATGGTTTCCACTTGGTTATTAAATGGTTTCCATGTGGTTTCTATTGGTTTCTATTTGCTTTTTGTCCTAATTTCTGTCTAATTTCCTGATGAAAACAGACCAATTGTTTTTTGTAGTAGGGAATTGAGTTGATGTAAATCATGTATATCTGTTGCAACTCTAGCGATTTAAGCAACATATTGTCCCTCTGTCTCAATTCAATTAGGTACTTACTTCGTAATTTCACGCTCCTTGTTAACAACAATATCTTTGGTAATAGAAGCACTGAAGCAGTAAGGAAGGTTAACCTCCCATTGCTGCACGCTGCTGAACCACCCATCCTTGAGGCCGAGATTTTTTTCTAAGCTTCTCATGAATAATTAAGATTACTATTACTACAAGCACAATCATGAAATGACAATGCTAGTAATAGTATAAATTCTCTAACTTTTGCCAATTGTTAGAGTTACATTATTTAAATTTTATTTCAATCTCAATGATTGCAGATTACGCCATTGCTTTATTTTGATTCGCTGTGAAAACTGAATGGGTGGTTTCTGCTAAATTTTAATTAACATTCTTTCGCTTAAAAAAGTCCAATTAGTGAGTCTGTATCTCCTTGTTAGTAATTTGTAAACATTCATTAATGTTACCCACAAGTGCGTTTAAACTTTCTTTTCTTGACAATATTTTTTTCGTCTGTTTGTTCAATGATGTCGCAGAAATAGCTAAATGTCTGCATTAATACTAATATGGATCTAACTGCACAATAAATTTCTCTCAAAATGGTAATTTCTAGTCGCACTGAGCATCGTGTGGTTTTCTCAAAAACTCACACACTAAACATTCGAAGCGTGAGGGCGTTGAAACCGGAAATTTAAGACATGCCCTGAATTTCGAAAAGAAGCAACACTAAGAACCAGGAAAAAGAAAACATTCGATTTTTATTAATGGCAATTTGTAGCATTTTCTGGAATTCTACAGTCCTTTAATCCTACAACGCCATAGAGAAATAAACTGCGCAATAAAACAAACGTTTATACCGCTATTAGGGTCATGGTAACTGTTTAGTTATAAAGAGATAAACAACGACACTGTAAAATCAGTAATTAAATTCGACATCGAGAAAAATGAAATTAAACAGCGACGTAAAACGATATCTTTAAAAATATCTATATTTGGGGCTTTGGCGTAAAACCAGACTAAATAAAACATATTTTTCGTCGCTGTCATAAATCTGTTTCGTATTCAAGTCACAAGAATTTAACGTGGAGTGCAGTTAACTTGAATTTTTAATTTTTAATTACGAGAAAAGGAATATAAAAAAAATCCTATTTTGACTAAAAGGAAAGTCACGCCAGTATCCTCCGAAGTGATAAAAAAAAGTAGACGATTTAAAACCTCGAATTTAATGCCAATCAGGTCGTCTGGGTCTACGCGTGCCACATTTGGACAGGTGCCAAGTTGTGAAGCATGCGACACAGTAGACAGGGTAACAAGTGTTTTTCATTCAGGTTTAAGGCTGAGATGAGACGAGGTTTCTTTTGCACTTGAACTATGAGGAATAAAAGCGCATTAAAGCATAAAGGTGATTAAACACGCGGTAAATAACAGGGTAGGTGAGGTAGAAATTGAATTTCTTCTTTGCACTCTGACTCCATATACTCAATTTATCAGTTTCTTTATACTGTACTTTTGATTTTAAATGGTCTATAAATTTTCAAAGGTCTCAACTTAACTTGAGATCTTTTCGTGAGTTGATTACAAAATCCTTTAAAGTGCTGACTTAAGCTTAGTTTCAAGGCAATAAGGACGATTTTATTATTGATGTTGTTATTGCTTTTGGGTCATTTTTATTATACGTCTTGTAAATGCTAATTTACTACAGTCAAAAGTAAGATAAATTGTAATTTCTCAGCAAAGCTTATATAGGGTGTTATGAGGCACTTTTTGTCGTTTTGGTTAAAGTTTTGGAATTTTGTTTGAATGTAAAATACAATACTATCAAAAATGAGATTTTTACCTTTTTGGCTGTAACTTGAGAACAAAAGCAGATAAAATCAAAACCTAAACTGATTTAAGATGCTCAATATGTCTGGAAACTTTTTAAATTTCAAGTATGGGTTCATATATGCCGAAAAAAATTCAAAGTGGAATTATAATGTATATAGAAAGTGCAAAAATTTATACAGGAATCATTCATGGATTCAGAATCCACAAGTTCTTCATTATAAATTACCGAGAAATCAAATTTAGCTGACTGAAAAAAGGGATCTCCATATTTATGTCTCTGAATGTAGGAGTTCGTATTATTTTAAATTCATGCACAGTACAGATGACTCACTTTTGTTGCACCTTTTGTAACCGTTAAATTTTATTGCATTTTGTGACAAAAATTTTTTGCTGAAATTTAAAAAAAATGTTACGAAATTTAGAATGTGAACCAGTTTGATTTCTGCAGGTGCATAGGGCTCATATTTTTTTATTTTCTAAAAAAGAAGTTTATTTAATAGTTTTATCATAAATAAAGAAATAAGACGTAATCACAGTCTTAAAAACTTTGATTTCTTTCGAGTAAGAAAAAAACTGAAACTCAAGTCATTGACCTATTTGGACAATTGGAACCTAGACACTTGATCTACATGAAAAAAACGAAATTCCAAAGAAAATAAAAGAAATGTAAGGGGAAAAAATATTTTCAAACTTGAATGACTACAATTAAAGGTATTTCGTTTCAGATAAAAATTATAAGTAAATATTAATTAGAGGTTAATATTGGCGATGCGGAAAATTTTGTTTAGGGAATTTTTGTACCAATGTGCAATTTTGCTGTCATTAATTCCGTTTAGGGTTAAACGTAAGTCGATAATTAATGGAATGATCTCTTTTAGTTCTACACCCATAGCAGAATCACCATGATTGCATGATTGGAATATCAAACAAGATTAGCTACTTGTCTTTTTCAATTCATAACAATCAATGAGTGCTTTTTCAATTTTTTTACAGGTGATTTCAAGATTTGTTGATAATCTTGATAAAATTATCGAAATTTAAAAAAATTTTAAAAATTAATTTTATTGCTGTATTAAGTTTCGTGTTTAGTATTCAGTTGGATGTTAATGAGATTTTTCAGTTCAACAAAATTATTGGCAATTTATTTTTATTTTTTTTCAATTGACCTTTGATTTTTTTGAGTAAAATAGCTGATTAACATGCAGCTTTTGAAAATATTAGAAACGTGTTATTAGAAAAGAAAAAAATTGGAAAAATTCGATTTTTTCTGAAATTTGAGTGATTTATAAGAATAAAATCATCTTGATTTTATTATCTTTTTCACAAAGGGTTTACAAAGTGTGGTGTAACGCTTATAATGAGATGCGCTTTCTGCACCACAGATTAATCTTCATTCTTCTTGGGTTGAACTAAGTGCTTTTGATTTCTTGTTGACAGCAATAGTTTAAACGTGCTAATGGATTTTGCACTAAATAACCTTGGAAAAGGTATTTAATAAACATGAGCCACAATTGAAAAGAACACATATTTGCTTTTGTGAGTTAAAAGTGCATTAATTACCTGAGTAATTGAGGAAAAATGCGGAATCAGTATCGTGAATGTAACAATTCAGAGCAGGGTTAATTATACGTGAAAGGATAGGAATGAAAACAAAAACTAAGGAAAATTGAAACAAACGAATTTCTTATTTAAAAACACCGTAATTAATTTCGAAATTAAATTTTTTATAGGTAATGGGAAAAAAATTTAAAAATACGTTTTTAAATGAGCAATAACATGAAACGATAAAAGTTGGTCTGAAATAAAATTTAAGAAATTTTCCTCTTACTGCATTCAAACATCTTGACCTTGGCCATAAAGATGAATCAAAAAAAAATTTTATATAGATCTGCAATTTTAAAGCAGAACTCTAACATCAACGTTGAAGTTTGACCTTGTTGACGATTGCTCGCTTTTGAAATTTACATTTTTATAAGCACTTTTTAAAAAAATATTTTAGGTGTTTAATGCGAATTCCGTGGTGAACGTTCGAGTTATAAATTCGCTGTTTTTTAAAACCGTAACGATAAAATTTATACAAAAAAATTGAACATTTTCATCCCTTAGGCCTAACACTTCGGTCCTATTATTTTCCCACCCTCAACTTTTGTAAACAAAAACCTTGACTATCATCAGACAAGATGACAAGAGAGTGCCATGATGAATTTCCTGAACAATTTATACCTTGCAGGTACAATTTCAATGAACACACATGGTCTAAAAAGGGGAAAGAGGATCTTCCTTGATTTGAGTGCGCACCACTCCCCATGTTCAAATATAATTCCAGCTCAACCCATCAGATTTTTTTCTTGATGAAAATTACTACTGATTTCAGTCAGCTACTGACCATTATAAAAAATAAAAAAAATTGTGATATACATCTGCACTGTGGGAAGAAGTGTCCACGTGAAAGAAAAGGGCATATTATACACCCTTTTGTTGATTGATGCAAGTGGTAATTTAATAGAGATTCAATGATCACTATAATATGCAATGTGGGGGTTTGGTAATAATTTGTAGATGAATACAAGACAATGGTGTTTTTGATTGCCACTTTGATGGTTTGTTTGTATTATATTTCCAAGTTTGAAATGTTAAAAGTCTGGGTATTAGGCTTATGAATGTCAAGATAAATAAACACACAAATTACAATTAAAAACCTGTTTTTAACTTCTTTTTTGAAGATTTGTTCACTTTTTTAATTGGGAGTGAATTTGCTTAAAAGATAAAACTTTTTTAAAATTTTTTTGGGAGGGGTTATTTTGCAATTCCGCAGTTAGTTTTCTTTAAATTAACGTGATTCAGTTTTAAAGTTTCATAAATGTTCAAAATGATTACAAATTTTGTGTTTATAATACTTAAGAAGCAAATTATAGAAATATTTAAAATTTTAATTGGCTTTAGGAAAGAAAAATTATTAATAGTAAAAATTAATGGGAGAATTAATGGAGTTTTTCAGTGGTTTAAATTCTGATTTAGCCAACGCAAGTTAAAATTTATGATTTAATTATTAAAGATGTATTTCAAAATAGAAAAAAGTAATGGAAATTTAAGTCAATTTTAATGCCTAGATTAAATAAAAATCCGCTCACTCATTTCTCTAAGTACCGCCGAAGTTCCTGAATGAATTAATTCCAGGAAAGTTGAACGATACAATGGCTTGCAAGGGTGCGTGTGTGCACCTCAAGAACCTGTAATTTTCCATTCAAAGTAAAGAATTTTAATTTTACCCATCTTATAAAAATCAAAAAAAAGTAAAATACCTTTACCTTTGCTCAAGAATGTACTTTGTACAATAATAAGTAGCAACAGCAGTGTAGCATACTAAAATTATAAAAAGCAAACTTATAATGGTGGGATATAGTAATGTTATTTGCGAAGAACAATACAGAGTTTACGGAAAACGAAACTTAAACAGTGAAATTGTAGAAAATCTTAAAAAATTAAAATTATCCAAAAATAAAAATAAATGTACAGATAATCCGTAGACTTTTTCAGGGAGGTTCATCACAAACGAATAAAAAAAACCAATGGGGGGTCCAATTGTATGTTATTCAATGAGATGTGAGTTACAATCTGTTATCCTTCTCATTATCATATGACAGAGGCGTAGCTTTATTTATATTCCATTATAAAGCTTGACACCAATTTATGTACTTTAAATTTCACTTACAAAAATATTTTCATGCAAAAGTCTTGAAGGCAAGCAACAAGAAAGATTTACGATGTCAATGCCTTATGTTTATCCCAAGATATAATTTTCAAAGTCGCTTACTGTGTAATTGAACG
The DNA here is from genome assembly GCA_034700445.1 of Stenotaenia linearis. Taxonomy (NCBI): domain Eukaryota; kingdom Metazoa; phylum Arthropoda; class Chilopoda; order Geophilomorpha; family Geophilidae; genus Stenotaenia; species Stenotaenia linearis. The sequence continues at coordinate 6,042 of JAQIXT010000302.1, forward strand.
TAGTAATATTTGTCTGCAAGTTGCTAACTCTTTTCTCAAAGAAAATAAAACAAGAATTACCTGCGGGATGCAATGAAAACAACTCGCTTTTTTTTCTTTTTTTATTGTTTAATCCTGCACGCTTGGCTGCACTTTACACAGCAAATAACAACCAGCCACCCAAGGCTCGGCTACTTATTTTTCACGGTTCATTACTGTGAATTAACAAGTGCGGCTCATTAATTATCAATCCACACAAAATGAGCATGTTTAAGGCTGTGCACGGTTATTTGTAGCGTTTACTCTTTAGCACGAAAGGGAATAAGCCACTTAGTTTTTTCACTCCTGCTGAGATTCAGCAATAAAATACTTTTAAAAAAATAAGATTTTTTTTTTGCTTTGTTTTTCAATGGGAAAATATTTTAAAGAGGCGTTTGGTTGGCTTAATTGGAACTTTTGCTTGTTATTTATTAAGTATATAAGGTCAACTGACCGTTGAAGTTTTGTTTAAGATTATTCCACACTTATTTGTCGACAAAACAAGTTTTATTTAAATGCCTACGTTTAATGGCAGTTGGAAGTTTTTGCAGTCACGATATCAGATTTCACTTGATTTTAAGACTCGAGTAAAGTGTAATTTATGTAATAAATGTGATAACACTGTATTTAACTCTGAAGTTATTAGTAATAAAATTAGTCTAATTTGACACAGAACTTTTAAGATTAGATTTACACTTTAGTACATACAACAAAGTAGAGCACGATCGATGTAATTTATGTGGTAGAGGAAAAGACATAAAACTAAATAAAATTCACTGCAAGAAAAATCAGATTTACAAAAATTTATAATAATTAAAATTGTAAATTTTTGTAAATTTTTCAAATTCGATTTTTCTAGTAGTGATTAGTGTTTAGAAAAAGAAATAAAAGCTTTGCTACTTCTTATTCTAAATTTCCTCCTATCAGAACTGCAAGCCCATACTAAGCAATTGAAACTAAAGGTCGCTACTCGTAATTACAGATATGATTTCTTTTATTTAATTCTTATAATAAATGAATAAGAATGAAGGATCATCTTTGGCAAATTGACGTCAAACCAAAGCATGGCACTGCATCTTAACGCCAAAGCTAAAAGTGATGATACCACAACCTAAAATTGTTGAGGACTCACCTGGTGACTTTGATTTCCTTTCTTGATTATTGATTCCATCAAGTAGACATGTTGACAGTGGAGATGACAAGGCAGCAAGCAGCAAAAGGCCAATTTCCTTCTCGAATTGCTCAGGGCAGCTCAAACAATTTCATTTTTGCCTTGTAGATAATGAGAGGCACCACTCCCACATACTCTTCAAATATAACCCGCCCTCGGATGACCCTCCTTTAAGAAAATTGCTCTTGACTTTTATGTGAAGATCACACTCAGCTACTGACACATACTACCTGCAGCAATAATTATTAGAGGATAAGTCACTTGAATATTAATCATTGAACTTTATTATGAGACACTGTTGGGTCCTAGGTGTGTATACAAGCGAACCCAGCATGATTTTAACTGTGGTGACTAACCAAGAAACCCACGTGGAATGGAAATCACCTATTTGACATTTTTTGTCGCATTCGGAAGGGTCGCTGCAGTGGTTCTTAATAGTGTTAAGTTGCTGGGAGGGTGAGAACTTGAGGCTTAATGGACTGAGGTGAAGAAATGTAATGGGATTGTTTTTCTAAAATTCTTCTAATCATTGAATTCATGTTTGTAGTGGTTATATTTGGATTGAAGATGCATTTGGGTGTGGCATTAGTTGTTTTTATTCAGTTGTGGTATTTTTGTTTTGTAGTTCTAATTTTATTGCGGTTTGGAATGGAGTTTACATTCTAATGTTATGTTATGTTTTGTTTGAAATTTTGGCAGCCATTTTGCTTCCGTTTCGATCGCCAGTCACGTATGAACACATATCTTCTGAAATCAGGTTTTGTTACTGATACCTTATTCATTACTTACAATCCTTTCCAGTGTAAGTTTTTATAGAGTTTTATCTTGTCTCTTGAATTTTAGAATGAAAATTTTTACTTTACTCAAGTTGCATATCGAAATTCCAAAACAAGTTTTAAAGTTTTTAGAATCGTCAGTTGTTAATAAGATTCATTAATTACCATTTTACTTTTGTTAAATTTGTTTGAGAATTAAATCTTAATGGATTACTTTGAGGTAAGGTTACTTCTCATATGTTATTTGTTTATTAACTAATTGAGTGGTTTTAGAACATTTTTTTAAGTACAAAGAGTACAAAGATAAAGTGCTCAAAATTTCAACCTGTTCAAATTGATACAACTAAATTATCTGCGGACAGAACACCATAAATTTAAATAATGCTAATTTTAAATCATAGCACTGAGTTGATGAGCTTGAATAAAGTTATTACGAAGCAACAGTTCCTTGTTATTACTCTCCGAAGAAATAAAACAGAACCCACTTTCAATGCACTTCCGTGTGCACTTGCATAATTTTTTAATTTGTCAGCTACAATTCGTTAAAAATTGCAAGTTTACGTGCGAACACAGCTTGACGTGATCAAAAATATAATTACAGTGCGGTCTAATTAAAATTGAAAACAACACTGCGAATAATGCGTTCATTTTTTTATCACGAATTTATATGTTATTAATGGTTTATTTTTTACTCGATTTTGCTCATAAAACGAAATTACATACCTGAAAATTCCATCACCTGCAAAACCACATAATCAGTATCGAGTTACTTGTTATTTGTCTTGTTAACTAGACCCTGAAATACATTTTTACCCGATAATTTGATTGCGTAACAAGTTCAGCAATAAATTTTTTATTTTATTTTTAGTTTTTACAGTTGCTACTAAGTATAAATTTGTGTTTATTATCACTGCTTTCGATATCAAACTCCTGATCTAACTTGAGGTTTTTTTGTTTTTTTAATCACCACTTATTTCTGATTACCCCCTACAGAGGAGGTCAAACCCTTAAAAAAATAGAAATTGATTTTAAATTGATCGTATGGGACAATGAAAAGAAAACCACGACATTTTTATTATTTATTTTGCATAATTCAATAGCGGGAATCAGCAATTATTTCTTCTGTTGAAGTTAATTGAGTATCATTGACAACACACAGGTGCACCTTCATTTTTTGCTACTTTTTTGGCACAAGGTTGTAGTGATTTTCTGTTTGTGAATCCTACAAAAAGGTTTTCCCTCCCCAATAAAATGAAGAAAAAAACTTTTCGGTGGCCCAGTTTCAGGACTACTTTCATTAAATTCAATAAACCTTGATTGAAACAAAATTGTTGCTTGAAATTTATTGCAGAATAATTTCACACTTTAAAATCGTAAAAATGTTATTAATACTGTATTGATATGTTGACAGAAATTTATTATAAAAATTTATTATAAAAATGCGACTTGTTGATTGGAAGTTAGATTTTTTTTGTTTGCAAGCTTTCCACTGAGTTTCTTCTTAATTAACTCGTTGCTTTTATATAAAAGATTGAGTAAATTTAAAAAGACAAAAAGAATCCCTAGTATTTTTTTTGTTTTTACAGGAATGAAAGTTTTATTTATTTCTTATTTTTTTTCTGATTCGTTTCAAGGAAGTGGTTTTGTTATTTCAGTTCGATGTGAAAGAATTTTCTTAATGTTCCAAGCCTCAAGTGTTGTTGTCAAGTTTTTGAAGCCGAAGAAATACTTGAACGTTTCAAGACGTCTCATCAAATCAGTGCATCCATTCGTCGGTCTTGCATTTTTTTTATGGTTCCGTCTGGGTCAGATTATTATTAATATTAGCAATATAATAAAGGCGTAATACAAAAAAATGAATTTTAAACACGCGTTACATAAATAAATCGGTTTCTTATGTAAAACTTTTTTTAAAAAACAGAAAATATTCAAAACTCTCTGAATCTATTATTCTAATCAATTCCACTGAGTAATTAACCATCACAAACTGCCAATTGCGATAAAAATCGATAAGGTCGTCAACTTTTTTGCTCATTAGTCCATCTAGTCAGAAAATTAAAGTGTCGAGATTGGACATAGTGCAATAAATGAAATAAATAAATGCAAAATGTTTGTGCACAAACTCGTTTTTACTCGTTTTTACACTTGTTTTAGATCCTTCAATTAGTTTTAAGGTATGACATTCAGTTTTAATACATTCAAAATTTGAATGTCTATCAATTGAATTAATGATCATGGTTGTCGCGTGCTGCTGTCTTTGGCTCACTTCCAGGCGCGTGGACCTACACCTGCTGGAGGTGGAGCATACCTATACAAGTATTCGTGTCCTTTGGACTGTATAATAAAAACTGTTAATTATCATTTATATGCAATCTAATTAGTGCGTCGGAAAAAATAGTTGCAGTCAACTGCAATCAAAATTACGAAAGAGTTTCTTTTTCCCGCTTTTTTGTAATAATAATTTCTCTTCGGTAGGAGGAAATAAAAATATCATTTTAATAGTGTATTTTCCTATTCTAATTTTTTTATTTTATGATTAATTTTTTTATTTTTAAAATTTATGACTGTGATGTAACGTGAAATGTATTTCAACTCGAATTTGATGCAGAATTCAGAGCAGAAAGCATTTAAAGACTAATTACCCCTTAGATAACATCAATTGATTTGCTTTTCGGGTATTATTTGAATCGAACAGAAGCTTCTCGGTATCGTGAGGCCAAGGAAAGCAGGACGTTGATAACCCTTAGAAAAAGAGCCGACAGGCATCACCTTAACCTCTGACATTGCCAAAACCTACGCACCTTATGGAGAAAATACAAAGTACAGTACCATTTTTAACTCGTTGACATTTTATAATTTACAACGGTTGACAGAACTTAAAGAACATTTTTTTTCCAAACTTGCGAAATCTGTGACAAGTATAAATTAAACATAAACTAAACTGATTAATGTAAATTAAATTGAGTATTCAAAAAATAGGGTTAAGGACATGAAATGTTTTATACTCCAAGTCATTATTGTGATATTTGTATTAGGATGAAGCGAAAGAGGTCAATATTGTGAGGGAAAAAAGAAACAGGCATGGACAAACGTGATTTGTCTCGTTTTTTCTGTCATTAGCCACACGACCAATACTACCTTGAGAATTATATTGTTGCATTGCGTGGTGTAAAGAGAGTAAAAAGCATCCAGCTGACCTATTTATCACAAAATTTAAATGTCATTGATATCAAGTTGATAAATATTATATTTTTAAAAAAATATGTAATTAGCGAACAAAATTTTATTTGGCAAAAAATTCTAACTGTATACTTCATTCTGCACCAGCTGAATTTTAGAGGACACATGACACATGAAGTATGACAGAGCGGAAACTTAGATGCGTACCGTACATGAGGGTATTTTATTTTCTTTCATACCTGAAAATATTTATTGTGACAAAAATTTTTTTTTTTAAATTTAAAAGAAAAATATAGATTTCTTTTGTTTGTTTATATTGAATGTAATTGTGTGTAATTAACAAAATTTTTTAAATTTGATAGAAACAATAATTTCAGGGCAAATGAAAGCTGTCTTTGTTTGTTTCAAATGATTGATTAACTTAAGGAGAACATGTTTTACTTTGATTTATTACTCTACATTGGTGGCAAGTTTTAAGCCTATACTCATTTGCCTCACGCCACACCTTATAATTGATAGGATGATTTTACTCAGTCGTTTACGTGGAATTGTTCGATCTACAAAACCCAGAAGGTATAATAATCCTTTACCGTATGTTAATTTGCATTTTTCTACTTTTTTCTACTTTTTTTAAATGCTAATGTCTAGGGAGTATTTAGATAAAGGTATAATTAAACAAACATCAAGTTTGAACAAAAAATAAATGCAAAATTAAAAAGAAAAGAAAATTGATTTAATCGGATCAATTTTGCCTCAATTTTTTGATTTTAAAATAAGAAAGTTTTTTATACCTGGAATTTTGTTATAAAGAGGTTGTGGCACCTGCTGATGCCGACGTGTGCCGGTTTTCCTTGTCTAGTGCAGCAGGTGGAGAAAAGCCAGAACCAATCGGAATCGGTTCTTGGTTTCACTAATATCAGTAGCATCTCGATCAATTAATTTAAAATAAAACATTTCTATATTTTTACATTTTAAATAAAAATTCAATGTTTGCACGACAAAGTGACATTTATGATTTATTTCATCTTTAGATGTACTAAAATGAGAAATATTGCTTATCTTTTGAACTAGTGTTCTTAAAGAAATTCAAGGATATTTGCATTTGCACTCGGCCAATTCTACGTAACGATCTTTTTATTTGAATTGTATATCTGGCATATGGAGGAAGGAAATTTGATTTTGATGGGAGTTTTTGGTAAAGCGATAAGACTAAGGTATCGACGCAAATAAATTAAGTGGACTGGACTGTCTGGTGTCTAGATGATTCGGTTTGTATGACGTGCAGACAGTTGAAGCTCTGCATGTTGATTAGTTCCAAGTAGAGTTTCAACATAGTTGCAATAAAGTGCAATGTCATTTTAGAGTACAAATTTTATACGTTGATTGCTATCTTCAGTAAATTTGATTATTTTTTATGCGAAAGTAATCGATTATCTTCACTTAGTGCTACTTATAATGCAAATTTTTTCTTTTGTGGTTTTGTGATTGAGCGATAACAAAAGATAAGGTGGTGAAATAAATTGAAAATAAAATATCATAAAATTTGGATGTCAGAGGTGAGTCAGTCGAATTCCCAAGTGCTTACTGTTGAACATGTGACTGTTTAGTGTTGTGGTGTTTGTGACTCCCAACTGCTACAATTTTAAGGTGATGCATACAAATAAGTAAAGAGCGCGCATTGAAGGCACAAAAAAAAAGTTGGCGCTAACCAAAATTTTAATAGATTGTCCTTTATGAATTTGAGAACCAGTTTCGATTCATTTGCAAAGTAAAATGTGCAATTACGAGTAATGAGACGTTTCAGTCATGTAACAATTAGTTGAATTTGTTTATCAACCGAAAACAAAGGACTATGCTCGCATTTGGAAAACAAAACACAAAGCTTTACAACCACTGAGAAATGTTACACAAAACTACCTCATTTTAATAAAAAAAAATTCGAAAAATTTTATGTAATTTGTTCGTGATGTGCGACGTAGTTGTCTTATTCTGTATGCCCTTTGGTAATTGAGAAGCGGTAAAGGCCTGAAATAGTTTTTTTTTGTTGTTGTTGATTTTTTGGATTTTTTTTCAATATTATATCAAATAACTTTACAAGTGCAGGTCGACACCTTTACCTTTCCTCACACCCTGTTAACCCTGATTCCTTAGAAAAAGATTGTATTTCACTCCTGTTTACCTGACAGGTGCCTCCAGGAATGAATAAATTGCTTACGAAGTAAAGAATTACAATAGAAGAAAAATAAATTGTCAATACCAAATTTTGTGATTTTGATTGTCCGGTTTATGTGAGTAGAATTGCATATTTGCTGGAGTTTACCTGTCATTTGTTACTGAAAGGTTGCTTGCTATTAGATAAGAATTCGCTAAGTTCAGAAGTGACTTTTGATTCAGTGGTTTTTAAAAAAAATGAAAATAAGCCCCACTAGCAAATATTTTTTGCTGTTTCAGTGCGAAGGTCAATAGGACAATAATTTATGACATTTTGTTATGTAATTTTTCATTTTTACATAATGAAAATAATTTTTTTTTAAGTACCCTTATTGAAATGGAAATTTTTACACGCCACGGTTGCCTTTTATAATTGCACATGAAATAGCTTTTTTTGTTTTCTTTTTTTTTTACTTTCTTTGTAGTGTTAGCGATTTGGCGGGAAACACGACAATGGGACTACATACAATGGCCGAAGCCGAAGTATGAGAAATTGGTCTTTAATTGAAACAGCAGTCAGTATGTGAGAAAAAGATTATTTAGTTTAAATTTACTAAAAATTAAATTCATTTATTTTTTGTTTAATTAAGAAATATCTTGTTCGAACTCTCGTAAAATCCTCCTGGAGAATTAGCTCGTGAAATTGAGCGCATGCTTCTCCTACGAACAATAGAACTGGATATATACATTCGGAAATAAAGTTTGCGATTATCTACATCTACATAAAAATTCGTTTGATTACTGCTGTTGCATATTCTGTTTTAATATTTAGTAAATGGATTGTGAGTAAATTTTATAAAGACTGTAAGTTGTACCACTGTAATGCAAAAAAAAAAAAAACAAATAAAAACAATAATGAAACTTTTGAAATTTTGCTTTAATTTTTAACAACTTTTTGACTGATAAAAAATTATTTTGGAATGATAATTTTATTACTTAAACTGTCTTAATATTGCGCTTTCGGTACTAAGCTCTCGACTGAGCTTGATATGCCGGTTTTTTTTATTTGGTAATAGATGTCGCTAAAATCGTACCCACGATTTCCGTCATTCATTTCAAAATGGCGCTTACCAATGCCACATGGTAGTCACACAGCGTTTTGGTTAAATTTTGCTTTTGCAGTGAAATAATTTTGAAAATGAAAGTAAAACCGAAGACCCAAACTCAGAATACATATAGAGTAAGTCTCCTATCTGTTTTAATTATTGTTAAGTACCGTTTACCGATGAAATAAATTTTTTTTGTAGTTTCAAACATTTGCTGAACGAATCGCAAATATCAACATCAATGTTGTTCGAAGAATAGCCGTACAGCAAGAAACACCAGAAGAAGCTGATACGTTCTTAGCAGAAGGTTTGATTAAATGGAGCGAATTAAACTTTACGGAAGACTTCGGTATGATATGAAATTAATAAACGAAATGAAAAATATTTAATGTTTTCTTTTTAAAATCAAGATGCGTTTAAAAAGGAACTTCCAGAAGTCGATACACTGAAACAACTAGTTCTAAATGAGGTTTGAAATAATTTAACGATTTATTTTCGATGCAAAATTATGAATTATTTTATTTTTCAGAATGAAGTTATTGAATTATTAGCCAAACATTTGGAAAATGAGAAAAGTTTAGCTCTGCAACCAGTTTTAGAGTAACAATTGAAATTATCTTGAAAATAAAATTTTTTTAATATTTAATATTTTCTTGCAGATTGGTTATCGCAGTCGCTAAAGACCTTCAAATTGATTTTTATCCACATTATTCTAAATTTTTCAATGTTATTTTACAACTCGTAAACACGCAGTCGGTGGATACAATTGAATGGTCTTTTACAACTTTGTCATATTTGTTTAAATTCTTATGGCGGTATATGGTCAAAGAAGTAGAAGAAGTATTCACGTACGTAGATAAATCGTGTCACACATTTTGAACAGAAATAAAAAATAGAAAAACTTTTTTGATTTTTTAGATTATACCTTCCATTTTTAAACAAAAGTCAACCGGATCATATTCGAAATTTTGCAGCAGAAAGTTTTGCTTTTTTGATTAGAAAAGTTCCTGATAAAGAAGCCCTATTCGATTTTATTTTTATTCAGTTAGAAAACAGTCCAGACGTATGTATTTTAATTTTTAAAATTTGCTTAACGTTAATGAATTCAATTCTTTTTAACTGTAGAATGCTGAAGGATTCGGACAATTGCTCTACGAAGTTGTAAAGGGTGTTCAACAGCAGTTTCATAGTTGTATTGATACGGTATGCCGGCACTATTTAAATAAACGATTTAATTTTTATTTTAATTTGTCACTTATTTTCAGATCTTACCTCTGGTCCTCAAAAAACTTGGAACTGGAGCTGGAAATAAGAGTATTTTACCATGGTCTTCCGCACTGCAATGCGAAATACAAATGACTACGTCAATGGCAGATTACACTTGTCAGAAATTTATGTCTCCTATTTGGAATATTTTTATGGTTTGTTTTAACTTAGTTGTTAAATAAATTAAATGAATTGAATTTTTTAATTTTTTTTTTTTTTTTAGAAATTTATTAAGCAATTAATTGAAGAAAGTACAACTAACCAGGAACATCTTTGTAATATTTTAAGTGTGTGGAAAGTATTTGTTACATATGAAAGGGGAGCTTTAATAATTGACCTTAAGCACATTATTGAGGTAAATTTTATTTAATTGATTTTTTATTTTTTTAAAATTTATATTTATTTTTCCATAGGTTTTGGAGTTGCTTATATCAAATTCTAAATCCACAATCAATTGTGCGGACATAACCTTGGAGTTGGTTGCTTTTTGTTTGCTTCATTTATCGTCGAAACTAGAAATCTGTGATATTACACGGCTGATTGGAATGGTAAGAATTAGGAATATATTAAATTTACATTAAAATTAATTTTATTATTTATTTATTTAATTTTTTAGGTTTTTAATAGTTCTTTCGCTTACAAATCGAAGTTTAGGTTTGTTTTATCCATGTTAAGTTACGGAATGTTTGAAAAGGTATTTAAAACTTTTGATTGGAGAGTTCTTAACAATTAATTCTTCTTGCATTCTAGGATGTCTTACCGCGACTCATTAAATTCAGTCACCAATGTCTAAGTAATGACACACAAGGTGATGTGTTATTATTACTTTCACAAGTAATTCTTCATTTTCGACCGGTTCCTCAAAATGGCGATCAATTTAATGCTTGGCAACGATGTAATCTCGATTTTAGGTAAATTTTAAGTGTAATAGATTGAATATTTTATATTAATTTTAATTTTAAATTTGCAGAAATGCCGAAAAGATCATTTTAGTTTTGAAGAATTTTTTTAACCGCGATACTGAAGATATTTTCGAAGATTTACCGATGTTGATATCAGTTTTAGTTTTGTTACCACATGTTAGACCTCTTGATGTGAACATGATCTCCAAGCTAAAGATTCTAAGAAAAAATATTTTCACATTATCAAAGACAGGTATTGTATCCTAAAAATCGACTCATTTCATGTATTTTAATATTTTTTTTCAATTTCCAGACGATATTCTATTTGTATTTAATCAGCTAATTACATGCCAACTGCTACTGGAAAAAAATTCTGATCAATTTATTGATTCATTTGATGGAGATTCCATGTTTCAACTGCTGATGTATGATAACTTTTCTGATATAACGACATTTTTTAAAATTTATTTGTTTGTGTAGGTCTTGTCCGAAAAATGTTTTTATCCTAAGAACAGTTGATATTATTTTAAACTATGCAAAAATGAACAAACGAAAAGCTTGTCCTAATGTATTTAATTTGGAAAACATGTTTCCAAAACTAAAAGAAAATTTGAGGTCGTCTCATTACGAGGTAATATAATTAATAGTAGAAATAATTAGGTTTATAAATAATCTGAAATTTATTTTTATAGGTGAGATTATTAACGTTGCGAATATTTTCATCGTTTGACATGAAATTACCACGAACAGAAGTTGAGGTAATATTGTTTTGTTCAAATACACAGGATTTTTACCCAAAATTTATTTATTCTTGTTTGGTAGGTACAACAGACAAACATTTTTTTAATTTGTCTTGCGGCAGAAGAAGTCGAACTTAATTTATCAACTTATCGAGAAAGGTTGAAACTTTTACAAAAATTGGATTGGGAATTGGTGCAGCCAAACATTCCGGTTGGAGATTATGAACAAGTTCCATTACTTTATTTGATTGGATCGTTGTTTGTAAATTTTAAATTGCTCTGGGCTCCAATATGCAAATTGATCGAATCGTATGCTAGAGGAATGAAAAGCGAACGGTTTTGGGAGATTTATCTCCCGGTGCTTAGTGAAGACACACAAGTTATTGGTAATTTAGCTCATTCATTACCAAAATTAATGTTTAATTATTTTAAAGTTTTTTTTTGTTTTTTTTTTTAAATTCTAGTATCTGAAAATCAGTCGAATCTTCAAGAAGGAACTAGGCAAATTGACATTCAAGACATGGACTTTACAGAATTTGATGTACAGTTGAAACAATTTATGGCAGAAAAAATTGGTAAATTTTTTAAAATTTGTTACAACTTTGGAATCCATTTTTCTTTTTAAAATGAAATCTAAAATTAACTCTTTTTTTCTTATTCAGGTCGCCTCGATTACATTAATCATCGCGAATTACTATGGAATACAATGGGCTCTTTCATCGATATTGCTGAACCAAAGAATCGAGCAATAGTGCCATTTTTTTTCCAGTTTCTACAGTAAAAGCGATTGTTTATTATAATTTTTATTCGGATTATATTACATTTCGTGTGTGTGTTTTCTTATAGGGAAGAGTATTACAGAACTGATGTCAGTGTTGCTCCAACTCAAGATCTTCGAAGGGCAAAAAATCTAAATGAAACCGACATTGATATGGATTTTAACGAATCTGAAATCGTTGAGTCGGATAGCCAGTTTATAGCCGAAAATGAAAAATATGATTTGCCTAACGACGAATATGATTCAGATGATGATGATCAGATTGAAACACAAGTTAAAGAAAAAAATTTCACACCTCGAAAGAAAAGACAAAATAATCCAAATAAAGGAAATGTGCTACGGTAACATATTCAGTAGTAATATATTTAAAATCTTGAAGTAATAATAATTATATTTCATTTTCAGAACACTGTGCTCTTATTTGTCAGTAATCGCTAAATTTCGCAATCCTAAGGCAGTTTATCGTGAATCAGAGCTTCGAGAAGTGATGGAAACACTTTTAACACACAGAAATTCAAATATCCAGAGTTTTGCTTTGGATTTTATCCTTGCTTATAACAATAACTCGATAAACAAATATCAAGAAAAATTACGCAGTTTATTGAGTGATAAAACAGTGAAAGGAACACTAACAAACTTCAATATAGATGTCGAGTGCAAAATTGTAGAGGAAGAAGACAGACAAAAAGTGTTACCAGTTGTTTTAAGGTGATATAAACATTTTATTAAGGTGAAAAAACAATAAGTTACAAAGATTTTGAATTATTAGAATTCTGTTCGGCAAAATGAGTGCTAGTATCGGAAAGAATACGAGTGGAAAAAGGAATTCTACTAAACGACGAGCCGTTGTCATGAGATATTTAGCTGGTGCTCAGGAGTCGGAATTGAAAATGTTTTTTGAACTTGCCTTTGAATCTTTCTTGAAATACACAAATGGTTAGTATTATTGATTTGAGATTTTAATTTTAATTTTACATATTTTACCTCGTTATAGACGAACCGGTCGAAATGGTTGCTAAAATTGGATCAACGATTGATCCATCAGTGGTGATGCCTTTAAAGAAAATACAATGGTTCGATATTGCGAATTTACTTACGAATAACCGAAATTAATTTTTTCTATTTTTTTGTTTTCTAGGGCTTTGAATTTGCTTAGCGTTGCATTTTCGAAAATTGGTAATTTGATGACTAATCATTTACCTTGGTTATTAAAACTCATATTAAGTATGCTGACTATTGTAAGTCAGTTACTGGAACGAAGAGAAGAAATGCATCCAAAATTTATAAATCCTCTGAAACATTTACGCAGTTTTGCCTTACTGGAATTAACTAAAGTAATTTTATCTTAACTAATTTTGTAAATCATTATTTTTAACGAATTATTTTCTCAGTTCTTTGAATTATTTGATACTTACCCATTCACGACTCAAGAAATTGACGCCATCTTCGATGCTGGTGTTTGGCAACAGGTAAAAGCAAACAAGAGTCTTTAAAAATGACATAAAAATTTAATTTTGTTAAATATTAATTTTAACAGTTGGATCGACTCAATTTTGAAAGTATCTACACTCCTACAGCATTACTAAAACTTATTCAAGTCTGGAGTAGTAACCCAAGATATTTTGCTTTACTTGCTAAATGTAAAGCGAACAACCCGACTCTTTCTCCACTGAACAAAGTTATGGAATTATTTGTATCGGGCCAAACTCGTTCGTTTGTCATCCGATTCATTCTTGAAATATTGGACAATATTTTTACCCTTGCTGATCACAAACAAGGAGAAATTACAGATGGAGAAAGTACAGGTCCTCCAATAGAAGTCACTCACACTTATGAAGTCGACAAACACAAATTTCCAAATGAAAATGGTACGACTTATTAAAACAATTTTAATTTTAACTTAATCTTTTTCGTTTCTTTTTCAGAAATGCCAAATTATGGGACTTTGATTCTTTTACCGCACGTCACATCAATATTTTTACGCTTGAAGATTATAATGAAAAAATTAAGCAGAAAGAAAAATAAGGAAGTTCCAGAAGCAGTTTTAACAATTATGTTAAGAGCAGGTGAACATTTAACTGATCGTCAACTGTGTAATGAATTAGCTGGTCTCCTGTTTGCTTTTTTAACAAAGCAAGGCAACGTTTCCGAGGTTTGTTATGATGAAATATTTGTTTGTTTTTAGTTGAGTTAAAATTTAATATTTTTTTTAAAAAACCAGGTTGTTGAAATAACTATTTTGAAAACGATTGGAATGATATCAAAGTACATAGCTGATCCCAAACGATTTGTGAAAACAATTTCACAACTCTTTGGTACAATGACAAAACGAGCTTCTCGCATTGAATTGTGTGAACTGATGAAAGTTATTGGTCAAAGATCCCCAGAATATGAATTTTCTTCACAGATTGTCACTAAAGTAATTTTATTTGTATTTTTTTAATATTTCAAAATGACTAACAATTTATGATGTTTGTGTAGTTAAATTCCTGGGATCCTAGACGAGTTGAAGACCCTAATTTCATGGAACGGGTAGAAGGATTTCAAAATGCAATTGAAAAAATACCGGAAATGATTGATACCAATACGGATTTTGCTCTCTTAATTATTTTCAATTGCTTTTACACCATTCGAAGTGTAAGTAATGTAATAATTTGTTTTTATTGATTTATTTAGCTTTTATTTTTAAAATTTTCAGTCTAGTGATATGGCATTGCTTAACAGTTCAACGCATTTCTTGTGTCGATTATCCACTCAATTTAAAACGGCTGAAGGAAAACAAAAAGAGATTTGTTTATCTTTGCTTCACAGTGCTTTCTTGCCTGAAATTAAAAAAGGATTGAAATCGAAATCAGAGGTTTGTGTCATTAAATTGTATTGTTGTGAATTTTTATAAAAGTGAGTTTTATTTTTAGGCTGTGCGACATGAATTCATTGTAATTTTAGCGTCGGTTTTGCGATCAAGTTCTGAAGTTCCTAAATTAAAGGAGTTAGGCACCCTAGTCGATGACGACGCCGAGGGTGATTTTTTTGAGAACATTCGACACATTCAAATGCACAGACGTTCGCGTGCTTTGAATAGATTGGCTAAAAGTGATGAACTTGCAACGTTCTCAGAAGAAGTTCTGATGCAGTATTTAATGCCAATTGCAACTTCTTTTCTTTTTACTGATACTTACGCTAAACATACATTTTTAATTGATGCAGCAGTTGAGGTAAAATAGCTTACAAATTACAAAGTTAATTGAAAATGAATCGTATTTTTTTTCAGTTTTTTGGAGCTGTGTGCAAAGTTCTTTCGTGGCACAAATATGAAACAATTTTAAGACAACATTTGTTTCTTTTATCAAAAAATGGTGAACATCAAAAGATTGTTGTGAGGTAATTTTCACTTTTTACGAATTTTGTCGAAATGTTAATTTATTTTTAATTCACAGACTAATTGTGGCCATTTTGGGATCTTTTCACTTTGATTTGTCGGTATCAAAAGGTGTTAAATGCAATTTGAAACAACCACCAACGAAAGCTGTTAAGAAAAGGAAAAGAAATGTTGAGGAAGAAAATGAAAATATAGAAGAAGTTGCGGATGACATGGAAATGGAGATCGGTGAAGAAAAACTGGAAGAAGATATTCAAATTGAACAACTTAAAAGTGCTAAAGATGTTGCTTTAGCAACGCGTATTCACAATCAAGTAATAAAAGGAATTTTACCACAACTGAACAAATGCCTGACCAAAAAAGTATGGAAATTTCTAATTTAATCTGCAATTGATAATTCAAAATTTTGAATATTTTTGAATGTTTCAGACTGTAAGCGACAGTCAACACAAATTGGTAAAGAATTCGTATCCTGAAGATGAAGAAATTCTTCGAGTACCAATAGCGCTTGCAGCTGTAAAATTACTTCAAAATTTGCCTAAAGGATCCTTAGAGCAGAATTTGCCAGGGTATTATTATTTATATTATATTATTACTTTTTACAATTTTAATATTTTGTTTTTTTTGCAGGATATTTTTAAAATTATGCGCTTTTTTGAAGTCTCGTGCTCTGAGCATTCGAAACGAAACGAGAGATGTTTTAATTAAAATAATCGATTCGATTGGACCGCATTATTTTCCATATTTACTAAAACAAATGAAACAAACTATGACAAGGGGTTATCAAGTTCACGTGATGATTTATACTGTTCAGAAAGTTCTTCATAATTTAATGCAATGTCAGAAGTTAACTGTCGGAGATTTGGATGAATGTTTAAGTTCATTATTGGCTGTTTGTAATACTGAATTATTTGGCGAGATTTCCGAAGAAAAGGAAGTGGAACAGATAACTGGAAAACTCTTAGAAGCTCGCGGTTGTCAAAGTTATAATTTATTTGAAATTATGGCTAAGTTTATAAGTGAAAGTCACTTGTTGGAACTTATTCAACCTATAAAAGAAGTAAGTTAATTAATTTTTATAAACTCAAAGAACGATTAATAATTATTTAATTATTTATTAGGTATTACTTACCGGTCATAAACATCAAGTGGTTCACAAAGCCAAAGAATGCTTAGACAGAATTGTTCGTGGTTTGACAGAAAACAAAAAACTGGAGCCTAAAACTTTGTTGATTCTTTCTCATGGATTAATTAATGAAAATATACCAACTTTAAATGGAATTAAGTAAATAATATTTATTTTTTTCCCTTATGCAGCATTTATTTAATAATTTAATGTTATTATTAGGAAAAAGGCAGAACCAAAATTGCCCCCTCATTTGCAGCGACCAGATTCATACCTTCTACCACCAGAACCAAAGAGAACTGAAGTTGCAAAGACGAGTACTAAAACCAATTCGTACGTTTTAATCGAATTCGGATTGAAGCTAGTACAAAATTATTTGAAAAAAGGAAAGATTGTATCGACCGAAATCGAACATATACAAATGATCGATCCATTTGTGTCTCATTTGATTGAATGTCTTGGTTCAGTGCATGTTAAGGTTTGTTTATATTTAAATTTAATTTAATTGTGTTATAATTCATCTTTGATTATAGATTGTTTCTACGGCTCTTCGTTGCATAAACGCTCTCATTAAATTTCCATTACCAAGTTTAAAAACTCACATTAACAGATTAAGCGCTGCGTTGTTTGTGATTTTGAATAAGTATGGTTCAACTGGTGCAGCTCAGGGAGATAATTCTGAGATGGTGGCTACGACTTTTAAGGTAAAAAAAAAAAAAGAAGAAGAAGAAATCATTATTATTATTATTTTTTTTAAATATTTTTTTTACAGGTTGTTAGCATTTTAGTTCGTGATATAACTTACTATAAAATCAGTGCAGACCATTTAAAAGTTTTGCTCATGTATGCCGAACAAGATATCTTGGACTATTCGAGGCAAGCAACTGCCTTTGCACTGCTAAAGGCTATTTTAAAAAGAAAATTGCAAGATCGACAAGTACACGAAGTGATGCTTAAAGTTGCCAATTTGTCAGTGTCCTCTGAGACTGATCACATCAGACTCCAATGCAGACAGGTTTGTTTTCACAAGTTTTTGAATTAATTTTATTTTGAATTTTTTTAAATAAAAATAATAATTTTTAATTTCAGGTTTTTCATCAATATTTGTTGGATTATCCTGTTGCGAAAAAAATGAAAGACCACATCGAATTTTATATAGCGCAGTTAAATTTTTATCATGAATACGGTAGAAAATCAGCACTCGAGATGTTGCAATCAATAATCACATCATTTCCAATTGTATGTAGTCAGTTTCAGGAGATTTATTTTACTAATTTCAATAATTTTGTATTTCATAGAAAACGTTTCGGAATTATTACAAGCTTCTATTCATATCATTAAGTGCAAGTTTAGTCAATGATGACTCCGCGACATGTAGGAAAATGGCGGGAACTGCACTTACCGCTATAATTAAACAAGTTGAGCACAAAGAAAGGGAATATTTATTTAATATCGTTTTGGACTGGTTGCAAGATTCAAAGGTAATGCATTTTCTCGTAAATACTGTAAACAGAAACTTTAACCTCTATTTTCAGTTAAGTCACAGAAGATTGGCAGCTCAGTTGTGTGGACTTTTCGTTGAAGCTGAAAAGGAGAATTTTGAAAGCCGAATTGGAAAGTTATTGCCTATACTCGTTAATCAGTTGGATCCAGAAAAACACGCATTTGTAAGAAAAATTTTGATTTTTTTGAAATTAATCTAATAGTTTTTTAAAAATTTATTAGACTGAAGAAGATAATGTTGCAAAAACGTCTGATCATTTAATTTGTCACATATTAAATTCAATGATGAAGATTATAAATGAATGCAAATTACTGAGTTGTATTGATTGGCAAGAAGATATGTGTTTATTATGGGGTAATTTATTTTAATTAATATTTCAAAATTCAACTTTAACAATATTTTTTCTTTGTAGAATATGTTCAGCAACATCTGATGCATCCACACGATTTAGTCAGATTAGTTTCATGTCAATTGGTTGGACTTTTATTTTGTCATCATTCAGTCGATCAACTTGTGGATTCGATTACAAATCCAAAAGAAAGTTGCTACTATTTACTCAATGATACCTGCACAAAAGTATACATCTTAAATTTACTTCATTTTATTGCTTATTAACGATTCGTTGTTTCTTTTCAAAGGTTCAGGAATTAGCATTCAGTCTGATCTCTCAAATACAATCGAAAGAACTACAAACAAACTTACAAGATCAGATTATTAAAAATTTAGCATTTATTGCTAAATTATCACGTGCTTTAGAAATAAAGAGGATGGACGTAGATGACGATGAAGATGATAACAAAAAATTGCGAGTGGATTGGTTAATTGGCAAAATGATCAAAGAATGTAAATTTGAAGTTGTACATAATCCAGGAGAAACATCAAAGGTATGATTTTAAAAGTGCAGAAAAGGATTTTATTAAAATAAATTTTATTTTCACTTTTATTACAGAGATCATCTATTTTTAAATGGTTAGCTGCAGTTGCATTAAATTTAGGAAGTGAAGGATTGACTAAGGAAAGATTAATGACAATTATTAGTCCTCTCCAACGTGAAATTAATGATAATTCTTCTCAATCTGGTATTTTTAAACTTATTTAGAAATTTTTGTGATTGTGTACTAACTATTTATGTTTGCAGATGCCGAATTGAAAGCATTAGCACACGAAGTTATAGAATTAGTGAAACCTCAAGTGGATCAAGCACTATTTTCAACTTGTTACGCAGAGTTGCAGGTGTCGGCAACAAAAAAGAGAGAGAAAAGAAAAGCAGAAAAAGCCGAAGAGGTTTGTAGCACTATAAATTTAAAGGAAGTTTTTAAAACAAAGAATTAAATTTTTAATGATCTTACAGGTTGTAAATAATCCAGAGAAAGCAGCCAGAAAACGAATTAAGAAACAGCAATCGAAAATTGAATCTAAACGACGGAGGATAGAACGGCTTAAACCGACAAAGATCAAGAAAAAGAAGTTAAAGGATTTTGCTGTTGTATCGTAAACAAATTTTAATTTATATAATTGAATAAAGTTATATTTGGAATATACTAAAATGGATTTAGTAACGAGAAATGGTAACGAGACACGAAAAGAAATGGAAATCAATAATAAGCTAAATGCAAAGAATGGGAAAAAAATCACGTGTTGGTTGTTATGGTTTGTTGCTATTATAAAGGGGCATTGTAAGAAAAATCTATATTGAATTGTTACAAGGTAAAGCTTTCTATATACTGCACAATGCAGTGAGGTTGTGCATTTATAAAAAGCAATATATATTTTTGGCTTAGTCTTTAAGTAATGAAGGCTTGGTTTAATTGAATATTACCTAAGTTTAAGAAGCCTAATTTCACTGGGATTTAAAAAAAAATTCTTAATTTAAATTATACTGTGTAAAAGTCATGAACAGTAAGACTGAAGTATCTGTTTTGCCTCCATATGCTATTACAATTGAAAAAAATGTGCCGAAGTTAAGGTAATAGCAATAACAGCTTTTATAAATTTTTTCTGAATAATAAATGACTTTTATTTATGTATTTTTATTTTAGCTCGATAAATGAATTACGATTTAGTAATCTGAATTGGTATAGAAAACATAGAAGATTAGAAGGACTGCATGATGATCCTTTTGGATTTCCTCAAGAATTACCTCCAACCACCCAGTAAGTTTTGAAAATTTCTTTTGTGTACGTTTTATTTAATTTATTATATTTATTACAGTCGTTGGAAGGCTTTGGGGATTCCAGAAAGATGTTCGGAACCTTTTTACTCGCATATACCTTTTTCTGATATGTATACGAATTATGATAGAAAACGGATAGATCCAGGTTTAATTTTTTTTTAAATTATTTAAGATATATTTGTAAATATAAATATATTTTTGTTATTTGTTTAGTTACCAATATGTATGTTCTCAGTAACAATACTCGGTATGGACTAGAGGAAGTTTATCATAGATATTACTGTGCAAAAAGAGAATTAAATCCTTTTCTGCAAAGAGAGCGAAACCTTACAGCGGTTAAGCAAAAAATTCTTACTCAAAGGAATGTCGATTGTCTCGACACCCAACGAAAACAGTTATTAGCAGAAGCTGGTGCAAGAAACTACAAATCTTCAGCTCCGTTCTACACTCAAAGGGACTCTTCGTTTGTAACCCAAGCTGGAGACTTCAATTTTCAAGCTCCAGAATTGAGCAAAACCAAGAAAAATACTAAGCTTGAAGCAGTCGAGAAGTCTTTCAATGACAAAAGTAGTTGGAAATTTCAAATTGCAAAAAAGAAACCAAAACCTGGGTCGCGGATGTACGAAAGAAATTCAGTGTTAGAGGCAAAAGGAGATATAATTGAACGGCAGCGCGATATACGAAGTGCAATTAGAGGTGAAGAAATTAATGCGAAATCTGGAAATGAAAAACGATTAAAGAACTTAGTACAAGATGATGAAAATGATTTCGAAGGAATGCAAAGTAAGAGATCCAAATTATCCTACTGTTTAAAATATAAGTACCTATGTTATTTATAAACTCAATTTTTTAGATGTTGGATATGTAAACACGCCAACGGAAGAATACATGAAGGAGATTGGCGTTGGAGCTGAACCTGTTCGTGTTTCTTCTTATAGAGAAGTATTAGTTCATCCACCTGATAGTACTCGCCAAATTTTATCCCGAGACGAGGATAATTCGATCTTAAAATCGTCGCCTACGTATCATTCTATGTCGTGGAAAACACAGTTGAACAGAGAGTGAGTACTCCTATTTTTTTTTTATTATTATTTTTAATTTATGCTCGAATTAACGTCGCGATTGCAAATTTGATTGTTCAGCGTTACGCCACTTGTTAGAAATTGTTACAGAAATGATAACTGCGTAAATGTCTTCGCAAATTTCATTTCTCAAATCAAAAATCAAGAATGTTGCGAATTTCTTGATGTTATAAACTATTTTAAAAATAGTTTGAATTCCAATTTATTTATTTATTCAGATATTTATTTTCGATTCATATTTAGTGCATTATATATTTTTTTTGAGTGGTGAACTCAAATTTTTCCTTAATAATAGTTTTATTTGTTTCTGTTTTTGCTGCTTTTTTGTTCATTGTGCAGTTAAAGTTGGTTTATTTGTCTATTATCGAATAGAATGACTGGTAAAACAGTGTTTTTCTTGTTATTCAGGCCAAACAGACCCCAGTTGCTATTTATGGACTAAAATAAATGGTGTGGCTGTTTATATCTGTGGGCTATGCTCAATTAGTTTAACCCCTAACATGTAGAAATAATCATTTCTCTTTCTTTTTTTCCCCCTTTAACATTTTATCTTTTCTCTCGTTAATTCTTTTATTCTTATCTACCAATTCCCAGCTTTCACGCTATTTACCAGGATCCACTGCCTGAAGAGGACCTGTGTACAAACGTTGCCGATGTATTAGATACGAAAATGAAATATGGGCATTACCATCATCTGGATACAGATTTAACTGCTTTGAAATTAAAACTGATTTTAAAATGAAACGAATTTTCAAAGTTTAAATTCAAAATGTCGTTTTCCCTTCTTTCTTCTTGACGATAAATATTCGGAATTGATATTCTCTTTCTGTGTCTTGGCAAAGTTCATTGCTTAGGAGTGCGAGTGAAAAAAATATGACGGGTTAGTCAAGAACCATCTATAATAAATCACACGAAATTGAAAGCACACGAGTCGGGTTACCCGACCCTTGAATAAAATTGATCATTGAACCTTAAAAAAAATATAAAGAGAAAAATAGCCAATTATAATCAATTATTTTCTACTTTAAACACACCCATCTTAAAAATGAACATAAAAACGTATAAAGACAAATAAAAGCAATTAAGTTTTAATTAAAAATTTGTTTAATATTTTAAAAAAATGCTTTTTAAAAATAATAAACAATCTCATACATAAAGCTTAAATTTCCCTCTTCTCCCTCCCCCTCACTAAACTAATCATTCCCGCACCACGAGACATTGCACGAGAACTCTTCTCCTGCCTCCCTCCCTCTGCTCCTGTTCCTGCCCTGCCCAGAGTTGAGCTGAGCTGAGCTGCTGCTGCTGTCGCCTGTTTGCCTCTAGTCCATCTCAATTGGTGTTGTGTCATCATCAACTGATATTAGAATAGGATTTTGTATTGGTAAGCGCACTCTTATTACATTTTGCACGCAATGTGAACATTGCATATAAGACATTAATTTAGTGAACTGATTTATTTCATATTTTTATTTTTTGAGGGGTTGTATTTCATTTTAGGTGTTGCTTGCTGACTTACAGTTCAGTGATCTTGGGTTTTATTTTTATTGATTATTTCGAGGAGGGTTTAAGGCTTAAAAATAGGTAAGTAGACAGAAATTGATCTGCGACTGAGAGTGAATTTACACAAATGATCAAAATAAATACTTTTATTATTTTTTTTAATAAAAAAAATTATTGATAGCAATATTTTATTTACAAAATTTTAAAAATAGATAAGCAGATAAAATCTATTTTTTTATTTTTTTTATTTTTTTGTTTTTTTGCTGCTGTTAACATTCCAGCGTTATCAGTTAGCACCGATCTGTCCACATCTGCAGTGAGAGACTGCATGGGATTCAGGTTGCTCTTCTCAAATGACTGCCTCGCCTTTGTCTTGCAAGCTAGAGTTGAGGGTGGTGGGTGGGGTCACCAACTTGCCCTGCCTTCCTCTTGCCGAGGAACCGGTCTAAGCCAGTCATTAAAATTCCTGCACGCCTCGGGGGCCTCCCTTGCTCACTTCTACTTTTGTATGGACAGCCCAATTATCTAGAGGAAAAGCATCTAGCACGTAATTAAGAGTGGTTGATGACCCTCTCGTTTGAAACTGCTTCAAGGTGAAAGTGATGTTTATACCCTCATTTGAAAAGTGATTTGCTTAACTAGTAACCACTGGCTCCAATTCGAGATTGGATTGTAAATATTTATGTTTACATGCGGTGTGAAATGAGAACAGGAAGTTGATGGATAGTGTTTCTTTCTTGCATGCAGTCGCTAATCAAATGTAAACAACCGAAATGCCAGAATGCCAGAATGGAGGCTTTCAAATGCGGCTTTAATAATATTCAATTTTGAAGTCAAGGTTGGTGGAGAGAATTGTTCGATTTACCTTCTGTTCTTAACGTTGAATCGATTTTTCAATTGGGGCATTGGGAACAAAACAAACTAAGAGAGGAGATTTTTCCCCTATTTCCATGGCGACCGGGAGAAGTGAAGCCCACGTGGGAACACTTGGGTCTGTGTAAGATGAGTCCGGAAAATGCTTTGAGCACCATGACTCTACTATGGTGACTAATGACTCGCTGGAAAGCTGGAAATTGTCATTTTTTTTACTCACAGATTTTCTCGAAAGAAAACTGAAATTAATTCGTCTCGATATTCAAATTCAGTTTTAATTAAAAGAATTTTTTAATATTTTTAACTGATATTTTATGTAAAAACTTGAAAGTGAGTTTTTCCTTTTATTTGATTGTTAATTTTATTCAATTTGTGGTTGCCTGATTCTGCGCAGCACATCTGGTGTAACTCTTGTTAAGTTAATAAATTCATTTCGCTTCTGTTTTCTGGCATCGCATCTTATCATGTCGTGTTGTAGCGTGAGTGTTGTGTGGTCTAACTGCTTGAAGCTTCACTTTTCTTTGAAAGTCAATCGATTTTGTCTCGTAGGATAATTAAAGTAAGACAGTGAGAAAGAACTGGTTCGTCTCTGCAGGGAAAAGCCGTATGCAGTGTTAATTTGTCAGTTGCAGCTGATGCTTGGCGACAAGGACATTGCATTTTTCTTAAATGTCAAGTGGATTAAAAATTACATTCACTGTCTTTTGATCTAATTTTAATTAAACACATGTTTCTTTCTTTATTCAATTATTCCAAATTGAAAAGTAAAACAATCAGCTGCGTTTGTTTACATTGTCAAGTAATACAAGACAATGTCGAGTGAATGAGTTTAGAATGTCAAAACATCTTTCACGTAAACAACTGTTTGTTATCAATATAAATGTACCTGACTTTCGTTTTTAAAACTCGTATTTTTTTAAGTTATGCTTTAACAAAAGATTTGAACCGAATGTAAATCCTAAAGTTCATAGTTAACATGGCTATGGCCCATAATATGTGACTCTATTGCTCGTATTTCTGGCGCATAAATGGGATTTTTAAACAGATGTGAAAGACTTACAACTGGCATTATACCCCAGAGCAAAACTGTATATGGTTTTTCCGTTACCTTAAAATAAAATGAGTTTTTTTTTTTTTTTTGGTTTAAAAAGTTATGTGTAATTGAATTCTGAGTTGTATGGATTTTTAATGAAAGGAAAGGAAAATATCCTAACATGAGACTAGTTTAATGGGATTGAAATTAATGTGTGATTGAGGTTTCCAGTGTCATTATCTTCATGTTTCTTCAATTCCCAGTACAGTTAATGGAATAGAAATTGTAGATTTAGTTGGGGGGGATTGGAAGAAAGAAAGAAAAAAGTCATAATCAGACTCGTGTCTTTCAGCCTGCTAAATTAATTTCAGTGCAATTGGTTGTCCCCCAAATGGGGTTATTCTTTCAATGATAATCACTGGAAATTCTGCATTGACATGATGAGGTCTCTCGAAGATATTGGTCACATCTTTCTGGAACTGAGCCAGAAAGTGATTCAGCTATGGAGTCTGATGAGAAGCCCAATTGAAGCAATTTTTTTCCCTTTTCCTTTTTTGTGTTGCAACTTTAGTCATGAATAACTGGGGATAATGAACTGTTTGAAAGGGTATTCTCAATTTGACAAGAGTAGGCAATTAGGGCAGAGTAGTGAATGACAGTCATTTTGTGGTTGCAAATCCAATAGTGCTCTCTCGACTGTAATCAGCTTGCGAGTTAAAGAGTTTTTGCTCTTTAGGATATTTTAGATTTAGCTTATAGTGTTGGACGTTTAAGACTATTCATGAATAGTTTTTTTTTAACAGTTCGTTTTTTAATTGGGAAAAAATTCAAAGGAAAAAGATGGAGTAATTAGAGCAATCAAGCTCTGTGTGGCTACGTGTGTGGTTAATGAGAGAACATTAGGCCTAAGTTTAAAACGTGGAAAATACTCTCATTCGCAATTAATGAAACTGAATGATGCAGTTGAATTGCTCTTGTTGCTAACAAGATGCAAATGTGCACTTGTTAAAAGAGTGGGGGACGTTTTAAAATACTCCATTGTTTGGTAAATTTAAATTCCGTTTGAGACTTTTTTTCCCTTTTTCTTTCTCTCTTCCGAAGAATGAATTGAACTTTAAGCATTTTCATTTTGGGCAGGAATCCTTATCATTTTTCAAAAGGGAGTCACCAGCAGCGTAAAAATTGAAAATGGCATGACAAAATTGAGTGCCTAAGTTGATGTGTAGGTTGTGATATTCCCATGTGATGATTCATGCAAGCAGATAACGGTAGTGTGATCAATCATTTATTCAAAATCGACTGTCGGTGAAATCACGAGTAATTTATATCGAGCTGATTAACGGGAAAAGCAACGCACCCTTTAAGAGAATTTGCTGAATTCATTTTTTTCTCCGTAATCGTTTTATCAAGTGAAAAAACGGGACTATAATTGTGTTTATTCAATTGATTTTTATTACGGACAAGTCTATTATATTTTTTTAAACATTTTTTTTAAAAGATACTGTCAAGTCAATTAACTCTAGCAATTGTTTCTGAACTGATAGTACTTTATATATAGCCACATCCGGATTTTTTTATTTTATTTCGAGTCAAGATTATATCCGGGTTTTTTCATTTGCAGTTCAAGATTGAGAATTCTACATTTCTCTGCATCCAGGAACCGTAAATCAAATATTTAAAAGGAATAAAAGAAAGTATAAAAGGGAAATTTATGAAATTTTAAGAATTTGTCCAGATTTCCGTTTCCGGTGCGTGAGTTAACGCAAGTGTTGACACAAGATTAATGTTAAGGAAAATAAAAGTAGCAAAAACAATTTTTTGCAATTTTTTATGTTTAGATTTGATGACAGAATGAAGACGTTAAGCCTATATAATTCACCGATAAATTCCTTTACTCGAGTGTCAGGTTTTGGAAAAATAAGTGGAATTTATTATCCACCGTAGAAAGAGCAACATTTAAAAATTTTAGCCCTCGGAGCTAGCTGCGAAGCAATTTCAGAGCAAATCCGTGGTTATTTTCAGATTTACGACGTGCGGTGATAAGACAAGTCACTCATTCAGGGCTGCAAGACATTTTTAGTTCCGTTACCTCAACTTTAACCGCAAACATTGAAATTTGAGGAAAGTCTATTGATATGTACACGTGTAATTAAAATCGAGCTGAATGCTCTGATGAAGTCATCAGGTGCCAATAAGATGGGTCTTTTCTGTATAGTTAATCAGCTGCATTTCTATTGATCAACAAAATCGATGAAAGCGGCAAAGGCATTGAGGCAATTGAACATGCGCATTGGAATTCAAGAAGAGAATAAAGGGATTTCATAAAGAATTTGAATAAATTTTTTTATGTATTAAAAAAGGTTAATTAGGGTGTCTTTTTATTGCTTTCTTGGAATTAGAAAAGAGAAAGAGAATTTATGTTAACGCAGAAACAAATAAACTTGAAATTAACACTATCATTAAATTAAGGAAATGTCTTTCAATTACAACTTGAGTTTTAAGAGGTGTTAATAAGTGGATGTGCCAAGATACGAGCGTAATTAAGTACAACTGACATTGTGCAAAGAAATTATGTTTACATTACAGTAACAGTCCAGTTATGAAAATTACTTGAATGCGATGATGCGTTTTCTCATTTCTATTCTATTTGTTCGCAAACATCAACAGACATTTGTTCGAATCCTCAGGCTACTGAGAGGTAAGACTTCGTTTGAGTCACCACTGGTCGCTCGTACTCAAGTTGCCTTCGAGGCGCCATTTTGAGCACTCGTAACTTGATAAGTAAAATGTGAATTGGTGATGGATTCAATTCGAATTTCCTAAAGTGTGTTTGTTGTTCTGTAATAACGTACGAAAAGCATAAACGACAGTTCAGTAAGCTGCTGTTTATAATAAAACAGGAGGGGTATGGTTTAATTGAAAAATAAATTGGGTGAAACATTTTCAAGTGAGATTTTTACGACATTTTATCGTGTTTGGAGCGGCTTGAGAACGAAGCTTAGAGGTCAAATGAAGTGAAATCTCATAACAATGAAAACTTGCTCATTCCAACTGATCCCTTATGAGTGCAGTCACCCTCTATTCAAGAACGAGCATTAAAATGAGAAGTGGAATAATGTTATTCTAGTGTGATTTCGTTCTTGTTTTCTTTTTCAAACTCAAACAAAAATATTGCACTTGCAGTTTGTCTTCCGGACTTCTGGTTAACCACCAGCAACCACAACAACAGAATTAAAGTTACAGACGCTGCAACTAGCGAGCAATTAAATGCGTTATGTTTTGTCACTTGTGGTAAGGAAGCACAGGGTTTATAACACGAGTGTACTCATAATCAATTCATCAATCGACATTGTCCTCATTTGTCACTTTATAAGATGAACTGTGGTGTGATATTGTGATAACATCTTTAACAGTTGGTTCTGAAGTTTCAAGACGATATCACGTAAAGATTTTGACAGATGGAATAGTGATGAGAGCGCGCTTGAGAAAATCCTTTGAGGTTATTGATGATTGCCGAAGACACATGGTGATCAAGAATGACGTTTCGCAAGTTTCCTTGGCAACTGAGAAGTTGTGTAAATACACACACGTCCAGTGGGTAATTCCTGCGAATGAGTGTGGTGAAGTGTTGAGGTCAGGAATGTTCAAAGAGCTTTAGAGCATTGGCACGTTTTCCTCATCAGTGGTTTTGCTCGAGACGCTTTACACCGAATAAATTGGCGACAGGCGACAAACTTGGCTGGTTGCTACAAGTTGATTAAACTGAAACACGCGTGCGAATCTCCTTTTCGTTTCCCATCAGTGTTTTTAATCTTCCTGCTACCGGCTCGGAAGATGTCATTATACAAATGTAGTTCTCGCCGAATGCTTTTACTCTCTTCATGTTGATTCATGTTTGATTGTACCTTGTTTGCAACGTTTTTCTTTAATCTTGCTATTTTGAAACGCAAATTGAGTTTCTAATTTTACCGATACGTTTGTCGTTTTTACCACCTGCGCTTAGAATTGGCATCGTTTCAAAACGTTGAGAAATCAGAACCAATAAATAAATAAATAAATGGCTTAGATTGCAAGACTGGTGCCGTAACTTAAGATTTCTCTGTGTAACTTAATAGGATTGCAGGAAATTAGGCAACAATTTCTGTGAAATTCTATCATTGATCACATTGAAATTATTAAATATAAACTTCCTATTTTTATTTTTAAAACAAAATATCTTTGCTGATGTTATTATCAATTTGAAGATTTGACTTGAGTTTTTTTTATTAAAAAATAATTTTGACATACAATAATATTTTTTAAATGTAATTTAGTAAAGTACCATAAATGTTTACAATTACATTCACAAAGCAATTAAAAAAAATTCATTAACAAAACATGAACAAATTTTTACGGTTTTTTAATTTGTGAAACCCTAATGGTCAGTAGAGTGTTAATTTGTTGCACATTCTACTTATTATTGAAATATAGTCAGTTGGGAATGTTCATAATACTAAATTGCAAACAAGGGAATCATAACAAGGCTTTGAAATTAAATTATTCCTGAAAATTATTTTATTAAACCTAGTATTAAATGCAAAGCCTGGATATTTCAATTGGTGTTAAATTAATAATTTTTGTTTTTTTCCGGTTTGTCTTCAAGCAATATGAGAGTATGTTGGAACAATAACTTCAGCTGAGGAAATAAAAGAAAGACAATACAGTCTTTAGGTTTTATTGTGTACTGTAGACTGGTATTTTGGTGTTTTTTATCGTTTAACCAATGAGACCCAAGAATCTACACCAACCTTGCAATTGCACAATGAAAAAGTATGGAGAAAGAAAGTTATTGTGTCAATATGGCAATGACGCTTCAACTGTGTTTTGTATAAAGCTGTCGGATATTTTGGTTTTTTTTTTTTTAACGTTGGTCTTGGGATGAGTTTGATGTTAAATCGAAAAAAAGAGAAGGGATTTATAAAACAAGGTACAATTTAATCGCATCGTGTTCATTTTTTTAAAAACTATTTCTTTTGGGATTTGTTGAGCGCTCAGCACGGTGAAAGCTTTTTTTGAAATTTTATTTTTAAATGGAAAAAATATCGGTTGTTAGAGCAAAATCATGAATAATAATTTTATATTTATCCTAATGCTCAATTTTTAAGTGATATTGCTTGAACTATGCACGTTTTATAAATTATATTGCTCATGTTAGTTCCTCTAATTTGAGCATTAGAGGAGTTATTTGGTCAAATATTTTAACAAATGCAAATACAATTTAAAGTATATTACCACGATATATAAAATATAAAAATAAGCTTTAGTTTTCAATCTAAAAATAGAGATAGCATTTTGTTTCATCTACGGGATTAGAAAGATTTCTCTTTAATATGGACGACCAAATCTCTACTTCTTGTTATATCAACAAGGTTTTTTTCTATTTTCTTTTTAAAAAGAAGAAAGAAACTGTAGTCAAAAAAAAAGAGAAAAGAAAAAATATCTTTAATCCTTGGGTGCCTGAAATATCGATTTTTCTATAAACAGCTAGGAGGCAAGTGGCAGAATGCATTCTGTCGTGACCTGCATCAAGGCAATCATAAAGGCGACCCAAAGACCTGGCACGCAACTTGATAATATCAAAATCATTCAAAAAAACTGGGAGGGAAAAAGAAATATAAAATAAGAAAAAAAAAGACAACCTGGTATTAAAAAGAGATCTAATATTGAGTTTACGAGTTGGGAAATAAATTTTCTTTTTGCTGAAATCAAGTTTTCCAACTTGTGATTTCACACAAATGTTTATTTATTTATTTTTTATTTCATTTTTTTGACAGAAGCAACCGTCCGTTTTAGAAAATGCGTATTCTGACGATATTATTTGTCGTTTTGACTGTTTTGCTGGCTGTTCACATTGTGTACTCAGAAGAATTTCGTGATGAATTAAAAGTCAATGATGAAGGAGATGAACTGGTTGTGAGAGAAGCGAGAGCTGCCAAAGGACGTGGCGGCAGAGTGAAAAATGGCAATAAGGCAAAAGGTAATGATTTATTATTTATTTTAACACTAATATTTCACATTTCTCTTAAGAGGATGTTATACGACTTCATTTGGATGCTTGTGATCGTGAGTAATGATGATTGGTCCTGTTTATTCAATAAACGGACTTGGACAACCGGAAACGGATGTTTTAGAGCGATACTGTCGCAGTGTCATGTTATTTAAACCACGCATGAAATGATTAATAATGTCGGTTTGTTTACATCAAACAGCATTTTAAAAATATAAAAAAACTCGGAATGTTGTTTCTGCAGTTAGTATTGCAATCACGCTGGTAATGAACATTCTTTTAAAAGAATTCATTTAAAATTAAGTCTAAAGTAAAAATTTTGTTTTTCTTGAGGAAATTATTGCAGTATCAAGCCTTAGCCCACAGGTTAATGCAGAAAGCTTTAAAGATGGGCGATAACAAATTTGCTCGAGTAACTATAAACGACGGGCTTAACTTTACTACTTAACATTACTTAATAAACCACAACGATATTAAAAGTATACCCTTTAATGGGCTTACTACAATGAGCTTTTAAAACAAGAAACTCAGCCGGTACAAGAAAATTTAAATTTTTGAAAAATAAAATAGAGTGACACCTAAAAATCTGAATGGGTTGCCTCATTGGTGTTTGGAGCATCAAAGATGCCGCCAGTGGTACATCGATTTCTGATTCAGCCCCAAAGCAGCCACTAGTAGTCATAAAATTGAAAAAAGAAGAAAAAAGGGAGACATTTGGCCCATTTCTGAAAAATAGGAAAATGGCATTATCAAAGTGCTTTGTAGTATCATCTAAAGCAGAATGTTTTTATTTAAGTTATAAACTATTGAGAAAGAAGGAGAACTTTCCTGCGTTTTAAACTCGATTTTGATTTGCAATATTCGGCATGAAATTTTATTAAAGCACTCAAATGTAAATTTTTTCTTCTATTTCGTATTCTTTATATTTTATAAATTCATGTTTCTCTGTGGGATACAATGGCAAGATCTACTTTAAAATTATTATTAAATTTTTATGCGTGAGCTTCCCGAAGGCAAAAAAGAATATCCTTCTAAAATGTTGAAGTTTTTTATTTCTTTTACTAAGATCAAAGGAAAAATTGAAATTAATAAATAGGATATTTCACAAAAATTAATTATTTTCCATATTTGTTGATGTGTTTACCGAGGCGAGAGTGAAAAACAATTTTTTTTCGTGCAAGAAAATGTTATTTGTCTGAACAAATGTAAAACCTGGGAGTCTTTGTTGGGAATAATCAAACCGATGAAGAACCGAGGTGAGCTGTGCTTGAAATTAAATTCTTACAGTTATAGGTTTTCTCTTTATATTCCGAAGAGAAAATCAATGATGCTTAAATGTAAGCATTTATATGCAACCACCATTTGCGTGATCCTAATTGAGTGAAGATTTGAAAACTGCTCTTGCAATTCTTATTGATTAACAGAAAACACATGAAGTTGTAAAGTTATTCCAGTCACGCTAAAAAATAGAGGCGGCAAATGTACAAATGCATGTAATAATTGCAACGCACTTTGACAGCTTCAAAGAAAAAAAAGCCAGTCGATTTGCATAATTTAATTTTGGCATTCTAGATGAAAAATTCCATATGGATGTTGTAAAATTGTTCAAAACTTTGAGAATTTTATAGAATTTTTCACTGATGTTAATTAAATCTTACTGTCTTTCCTTAGAATGTCGTTACACCAAAGGTCCATGGGGTGAATGTAGTTCAACTACAAATCAAAGAGTTCGTACTTTAACTTTGAAGAAAGGCGATAGCAATTCCTGCGAGGAAACGAGAACCGAGTCAAAGAAATGCAAAAGGAGTGAGTAGATTCGTAGTAGATTCATTCCTTATTCTCAAATTTATTGTCAATCACTTTTTTCAGTGTGCCGTTACACCAAGGGTCAGTGGACTGAATGTGTTGCTGGAACGAATCAGATGGAACGTATCGACACTTTGAAACAGGGCAGTGATTCGTCTTGTGACCCCACGCAAAAGAAGGTCAAGAAGTGTAAAGGTGAATGGATATAAATCTTATAAAATTTTAAAACCAGCGGCCTTGGATTCTAAGAACTCGTGTGTGAGCTTACTTATTAACGGATTACGGTTTTAAATATTGAATTGAGTTGGGTTTCAAAACCCAAGCCGTGCAAAATTGAAGCTGAGAGATTAATCTAGCCGTGCGCTTGAAAAGGATCTGAATTATTAAAATGTTTGCCTACCAGTGTGTGGCAGATTATTAAATAAAATAATAATCTTGTCGCGATTTCATTGAAGTTAACTGGCTTTACTCTACCCAAAAAACTCCCTTTTTTGTTTTGTTTTGTTAAATGAATTTTTAAGCCATCTTCCTTAGTGAATGTGATGTTATTCAAACGGAAAGCTGGAAGTTAAGAAGAACGATTGAATTAAAACATCCTTTCAAATTTCAGATAAGGTTTTGTGACTTGCCAGGTGCAATTTATATTTTACAATTGAGTTATTAATCCATTTTCAGGGTCATGGAGTAAAGCGAAGTCTGCTATTTTATTTTAAATTATTAGGACTGAACTCCTGAACTTTAAAACAGTTTTTTTATTTCATGAATTTAAAATTTTTGTTTACAATACAAAATTCTAACTGCAGTGCGCCAAAAAAATGAAACTTGTAATCAAACTTTTAAATCCAATTCTCCTTTCTTCTTTTAATTTTAAGTTACGGTAAATAATATTTATAACTACACATTTTTTTTTTCTTTTCTTTCATCTCTTTTTATTTGCATTAGTTTGCAAGTATGAGCGAAAATCTGCATGGAGTGAATGTAATTCTGAAACTGGCATGCGTACAAGTGTTCGCAAACTAATCGATGGAGACGATAGCACATGTTTAGCTGAAAAAACCAAAACCAAGCCGTGTAAAGCCGGAGGTGTGTCACAATAGTATTAGACAATCAACAACAGCATCGTTAGCTTAATTATATTTTATGTTAGGTAGTTGCCTATTTGGCGCGTGGTCAGACTGGAGCGAATGCGAAAATGGCAAACGGGTGAAAACAAGACCAGTTTTAAATGGTGGGGCAAGATGTGAAAGGAAGAGCAGAAAAAGACATCCTTGCAAAACACTGCCGTCTTAGATTGTAAATCTGCATATTTATTGAAATGTCATATATGTCATTAAAATTTACATTCGCACAAAAAGTTATTTTGTAAGTTAATTACTAAACTTTAATTGTTTGAAAAACACTGCGTTTTTCAAGTCATATTGATCTTCATTTGGATTAAAACTACCGCAGAGCATCTGGGAAATTTATTCTGATAATTAACTTTCGAAGGATTGAATGTTTACTCAAGATAAAACATCAAAGTTTTATTTTTGCTGATTACTTCTGGTAAGAATAAATAAATAAATAAATGTCAGTCTTTATCGTAAGGCTCAACGAACTAGACTCTTAACAAGAAAATGATTAATTTTTTATAGATGTTATTATAGCTGTATAGTACCACATTATTACGGGCCGATACAGAGCAAATTGGAAGCGATTGGCCAATTATAATTGAAATTACTCAAGATAATACGTAGTTGTAGAAATAGCAAGCAATTTATGTGAGTTTTTAAGCATATATTTATTAAAGTTTGCGTTCAAATGGACAAAGAGGAGCGCGACATAAGAAAAGCATTAAAAAAGTACTGTTGGAAGTAACTCTGATTTCTTTTTCCAGGTAAAAGCAAGAAAGGCCGAATCTAAATTCAGCTAAATGAAAATGGCACTTACGATGTGAAAGAAGTTTTACTGACAAAAAAAGGGGTAAAAAAAATACAAAACGTAAAAAAAAAAGAATGTTTTCTGTGTGTAATAACTACAATTTTGTTTATCCCGTCCTCAAAAAATTATTCTATGCCTTTTATTTCAGTTTTTTTTTAAATGATTTGTTATTATTATCATTTAATACTAAAACAAGTAGTCATTTGTCTTCCATCACGGTAGGAAAAAGAATCACAATTTTATCACTGTGTATTAATTTGACAGTAAATGTGTATCTTTTTAATTTTATGACAAGACACTGTTGACGCAATTTACTAAATAAATGTATGTGTGTGTAATTGTCTATTTTGCGTTAAAATCAATATTTGTGAGTATTTTTTGTATTTTTTTAATATTTAAATATCATTTTAATCCTTATAAA
Organism: Stenotaenia linearis; assembly: GCA_034700445.1. NCBI lineage: Eukaryota > Metazoa > Arthropoda > Chilopoda > Geophilomorpha > Geophilidae > Stenotaenia > Stenotaenia linearis. The sequence continues at coordinate 40,993 of JAQIXT010000302.1, forward strand.
TCTGAAAATACTGATTAAATGATGTCTGATTCTAAGTTTTACATTTTAATTTTAATTTTCTAATTTTTTTTTTGTCTGAGTTGGCTGGGCCATTAGCAGGCCTAAGTAGATAAACATAGATGTTGCATGTTCAACATCTGTGTTACACTCAATCAGAGTTTAACAAGGAAAAAAATAAAACCAAAATAATATACAGCTAAATGGACATTTTTAGCTTATCAAAGTAAATATGAAGTTATTTCCATGTTTCGAACACCTTAAAATATAATAAATAATAATAAAGGTACAGGGTAAATCGTAAACGAGAATTGGAGCAATGTATTAGATCGAAGGATTGTATAAAAACAATTTCACGTGTTGTAGTAAGATTTTTTTCTTGAAAATAATCTTCCAAGTGTTTTAGATTAGTGACATAAGGTTGGGTTGGAAAGTAATAGGTAATCGTTGTATTTCAATCATCCGTTGAAGACACTGTTAATGTGGATTTATAATATAATACAATAGTAACAACAGTTTAACATTTATTCTTAAAATAAAGGAAAAAATACATTTTTTGCTAATATACTTTTTTAATTTTTTAAAACCTTTTAAATTCACTGTCGGCTTCTATTTGCAATAAATTTCATTAAAGAAAAAATGTTGTAGAATATTGTGCCTTAGATGTGTTAACCATTACCCATTGAGTAGAAATTATTGTAATAGAAATTTAAGCTCAATATCAGCCCATGTTTTCACTGACCTTATCTATTTGCATTATTCTTGATTTCTATTCTTCATAATAATCTCTTCATTTTGTATTTGTCAATTGAGTGCATTAAAAATCAGTTGTATAATTAAAATTGTAGATTTAATTGAGTTATTAATCAAAATAATACATGACAAATTGAAATTTATTTAAATAAATCTCAAATCTAAATTTACTCAAGTTGAGTTCATTGTGCGTAACATGACTTACAGCACCATCTATTGATAAATCATTGCATTATTTTTTTCGGAAAAACTTGTCATTTGATGATTACTTCAACAATTTGAGGAGTTGTTAAATTTCTTTACTGGTTAAATTATGGTTTGTTGAATGGCTAAAAAAGAACGTCAGATTTATAATTATGAACGCCAACACTGTGAGAGGTATTAGAAGAAAGAAATCATCCTTAGGAGATGTAAAAATAGCAGTTCTTGGAGCTCCAGGTGTGGGAAAATCTGGTGAGTACATGACCATTAACAAAATTAGTTTAGTTTGAAGGTTTTGATTTGTAGCTTTCCATGGAGATAGAAATCTCACAGTGTAATTGTAACAGGAGTTTTAAATTCTGAATTATATATTTTTGTGTTTCTGTTTTAAAGAAAATGGTTGTTTATCTTAAATTATTTTTAGTTGCTCAAAGAAAACTGCTTGCGCTGATCTGCTCGAGTTTATATTTAATTTACGTTGCAGATTTTTTATCTTTTACAAGTTTTGAAACTTTCTTACACTTTCAGCTATTACCGTCCGATTTTTAACGAAAAGATATATTGGAGAGTATGATCATCAACAAGGTTTTACTTTAGTTTAAAATGTAACTTCGTTTATTTACATATCTGTTTTTAGAAAATAAGTATAAGAACGAAGTTCTGGTTGATGGAGAACCGGTTATATTTGAATTGTTGGATGGCGTTTCCAAGGTATATACAGGCGCACTTCCGGTATGTGTAATCTTTACTTCTAAATACTTAATCTAGGACGATAATGATTTGCCGCGTGAAGAGGTGATTCAATGGGCTGATGCATTTCTTTTGGTTTATTCAATAACCGATCGCAACAGCTTTAACTTTATTAAGACACTCCGACAACATATTTACGATACAAAATTTAACCCTAAGGATTATTCTCAAGGATCAATATTACAATTCCCTATAAGTATTGTTGCTAATAAATGCGACATGATGCACCTGAGACAAGTTAGTTTAGAAGAAGGTAAAGTTTTATATTTTAGTAACAATCTTATAAAAAAAAGTGTAACACACTCTCAACAAAAAAAAGTCTAAAATCCTATAATGTACGTGAATGAAGACATCTTTTGTACCGTTAAAAGTGTAAAAATGTCTCTATTTATGTTCCTATTTGACTTTTTTTTATCTTTTTGGGCCGAGAGTGCAGTGTATTTTTTTCCAATGCAATTGTATTAAGAATTGAAGTTATTTTATTTTTACTTTAGGTGAAATTCTTTCCAAAGATTTAGATGGAATTTTTACGGAACTGTCAGCTGCAGAACATGTGTCCAAAGTTATTGATGCATTTTGTGATTTATGTCGTGAAGTTCATGCTGCAAGAAGACGATCAAAGCAATCTTTATTAGAAAGAATGTTAGGGAAAAAATAAAATTATCAGTTTAGTATATGGTTAAAATGTATTTGATAATTATAAAAAAAAAAATTCAAAAAAAAATTAAATATAATAAAATAAATATTGCGAGTAAATTTTGTGAACAAATTTATACTTGAACAAACTTATATTTGCTTTGCAATTCCAAACGAATAATTCTAGATAATTTGGATGGCAACAAACGAAATTTCAAGCTCTTTGACCTAAATTCTTCCACATCTCAAAGTGTACAGTTTTGAAGGAAGATTGATTCGGTTTTTTGAGATAAGGGAAAAAAGTGATAGAAATTTTGTTTGGATACAGTTTCATTTGATCTTCGACTTTCTATTCACAATGGAACAAAAAACTAGAAACCCAACTAGAATTTGCTTTCAATTTTTTATACTTGAGTTACATTGTACAAATTAGAGGACTTTTGAACGCAGGTCATTGATTATTCACAGATATATCGTAATAAAAGCCAATGATCATTAGATAAATAATTATATTTATTCAGATAAAGTTAACTATTGCGCATTCCTATTCCATTTCCAGTCTCATTCTCCACCTGAAGGTGCAACTCACACTAAACATAAAAATTAGTAAGAAAAATTTCTACCTGGATCTTTGAAACGAGAAGTTCTGCATCACTTTAGACAACAGAAATCGAAATTTCAAGCCGTTTGATGTCATATTCAGTAGAAAAATCGCAATGCTCATCGAAATCGATAAAAACAAAAACAGTAAGTCAACAGTTTGTATTGATACAAAATATACTCTGTTACGTTGATACGTTTGACTTTATCAACGTGCATCACTGGAGCACGTACCGACGAATGGAAACATTTACTGATCGTCTTTTTCTTAAAGTTTTCTATTCCACTTACCTAAACTTTTTGTAGTGTCTAATTATCATCTTCGCAACATTCAAACGTTAGATGATCCAGAAATAGGGTTGCCACCTCTCCGGTTTTCACAACCGATCTCCGATCTCCGTTTTCAAAAGAAAATTCTCAGAATTTCGGCAAATCCCGTTTTTTTTTTTCAATAGATTTTCGGTTGGAAATTTTTGTAGAACAAGTAAAAAATTTGGCAGCGAAAGTGAAACTGGCTTCTAGCTTCTAAATGAAGGCTCCTACCGCGATTTTTACACGAAAAATGAAATTTTTACGTCTCTTTCGGAAAGAGCCTTTCCAAAATTGGGGCGCCGTAATTGATCCGAATGGGAATAAAATCAACAGTCATAACTTCAAATTATAGGCACAACTTCGAAAACGGGCATAAATTCGAACGCGAGTTTCGAAGTTGTGCCAATTTGCATTTTTTCGAAGTTATGCCCGTTTTTTTTTTTGGTTTTGTTTTTCTATCGAAGTTACGCCTGTTTCCATTTTTTTCTAAAATCGAAGTTATGCCTGTTTCCATTTTGTTTTTATTTATCGAAGTTATGCCACTTGCATTTTTTTTCGTTATTATGACCGTTTTCATCTAATCTTTAGACTTATGAAAAACGAGCAAATTTTTGACACGAAACTTCGTATTTTCCTGCGTTTTCCTTTATATCTCAGCAACCAAAAGTCAGAGACCCACCAATCCT
>JAQIXT010000303.1:0-44903 GCA_034700445.1 Stenotaenia linearis
GAGATTGTTTATATAAATTTGGGGTGGAGCCATTGCCTATGGCCCAATCTGGAAAAGGCACGTCTGTGGCATTGATGAGTGTCTTTTCAAGAGGCTAAGGAGTGATGAAACACAACGTTTGAACGTGGGTGGGCAATTAATTAATTACGGTTTCAACCGTCACAGGATACTTAGAATTGCAGTTTGAGTTTGCTGTGCAGAAATTTTGCATTTGCAAATTTGGAGCAGCTTCTAATCACGCTTCCGGTTTGATTTGGGGATTTGGTTTTTTATGGGCAACAAGTGAGAGGTCAATTTACGGTAACTCCAAAATGGCGTAATCCTATCATAACCGGAATTGGGGTGTTTCCCGCTCTGAATTACAATTACATTTTACAGTGATTACTTTTGTTATAGTGTTCCGACTTATGACAATTTCATTCGCAAAATTTCAAGATTTTATTTATACCTGGAAATTTGTTATTTACCAAACAAATATTTTTTTAAAAATAATTTCTTCTTTTAGGTATTTTCTGGCAGCCAAATTGCTTTTGATAATGGGATTTTGCTACATCACAAACTTAATATTCCACGGAGTTCGCGTTTGGGGAAGTTTTTGGGAATATCTCGACATCGTATCAGCACTTCAAGGAGTTTACATTTTTATTGTTTTCATTTGTAACAAAAGAACTTTTAAACTGAGTATGAACAAATTCAAAATATGTTTCAAATTGGAAACAGCACATATGTCGACTGCATCAACGACGACAATAGCCAGCAGAGAAACAAAAATTTGAACAATATGCGAATCATGATAATAATAGTTTTATTGCCTAGTGATATAAAGTTATTAGAGAGTTAGCGAAAACTTAGTACCAAGCTACCAATTTACCAACATACAATCAGATACTCAGTTTCTTAGTAGGTTATGGTTATCTTATAATTTGATAGCTTAGTAATTTAGTTAGCAGACAGTTTACTTGCTAAGTTGCTAAGTTTTAAATTTGTTGCTTCTATTTAAATTTTGTTTATTCTCATCGATATTTTTATATCATGATGCCACAAAAGCTATGGTTGTTCTGTCTGAGGTGTTAGTTCAGCCAAAACGTAATTAGCTTATCATTTAAACGCCATCCAAACTCGCGATCGAACATCGAAGCGAGCAGAAAATGGCAGCGTGTGACAACGGAAGTGGCTCATTGTTGTGCACATTGCGCATGCGTAACAAAACATTGTAACCAAGTTTTCATACCAACTTTCATGATAAGTTGGTTGGATTGCATATACGATGTTTTCTCAAATTCCACCAGAAGTTACCAAGTTTTTGACAAAGTATGTGACTTTGTTACTTGAGAACTTTGTACCAAGTTTTCGCTAAGTCTCTCTGTTTTGCCAAATGTTAACATTATATTCTAATTAAACAAAGTAAAAATTAGAGTTGGCGAATTCTTATGATTTATAACTTTAAAGTCGGTTTTCTACAAGTTATACCGTATTTACTGTATATTAAAATTAATTACCCCTTTCATGAGCACTTGATTACCATACTTCAATGTACATACAGTATATATATATATTTTTTTAATTTAAAATTTGAAATTGTGCAAGTATGATATATATTATTTAAGAAATTTTCATATCTAAAGTAAAAAATGAAAAATTATCAATTGGAATTAAATTATTAAGAAATCAAATTTGCTGCCCCTTGATGGCTAGCATACCAACATAACCAGCATTTGGTGATTTCACTGCAAAACACCATGTAGCGTTTGACCTTCGCTTTGACCCTATCAGTGTTGACTTATTGTTTTGATATTTAAAACTGAAGATTGGCTAGACACCCACTGACCATTAGATATACCCCTTTGATGCTCTACTGAACGGAGTTTATTAAGATTAACAATTGATCTCATTGTTGTCCTAATTAGTTTTTCGTGAGCATATGGGCGTAATTAAGTTGTAATTACTTTAAAACAACAACAATGTTAAATGTAATGTACAATTTATTTTATCTCTTATTTAAATGTGTTACTTTAAATGGTGTTAATGATTGCGGCTCCTTTCTTGTAATGAAATACTTATTACAGAAATATAAATAAACTTAGACTTTATTTACTTATCTGCTTATTCTCAGTGAAAATCTTTATCAAGAATTTCTCTCAAACGAATAATTGAGGTTTGAGAATCTAATTGCTCTATCTTCTTTTAATTAAAAGGAAGTAAGCAACTATATTGCAAATTTAGGCCTCAAGAATCTTTTCCAAGAATACAAATCAAAATACAGTGCTTTGCAGCGAAGCAAATCCAGAGATCTATCACGATAGATTTACCACCATAAAAATTTTGGAATGTATTTTTTGTTATTTATTGAAACATAACCCAAGGTATTTCAAATTTGCAAATTATTTACAACCACGTCTGAAATTTAGCGTGATTGAGGAAGATTTTAATGTGCTGAATTAAATTTTTCAAACTTTACAATATTAATTCCAAAAATTTAAAATTACTGGTGCTTTTTCTATGTTTCCCTATTTTATTTTATTATTATTGGTTATCCCTCTTTAATCAAATCAGAAGCCTTTTCTCCAATCATAATGCAAACAGCATGAGGATGACCACTGATTATATGAGGCATAATTGAAGCATCAGCAATTCTTAGGTTTGCAATGCCGTGCACTCTGCAAAATTAAATATTATTAAATTTTGTTAAATTACATTCAAAGATTTAACTCATACTTTAATTTATTATCCACCACTGCCATATTATCGCTATTCGGTCCCATTTTGCAAGTACTTGATCCATGGTAATAATTTACTAAAAGGTAATTAACTACACATTTAAGATATTCTTCAGACAACATGATGTAAAAAGCACAATTAGGTACAAATCCACCCATGGATAACTGAGCCCCATGTTTCTTAAACGCTTTAGTTTCCCCAATTTTTCTGACAAATTTCATCGCTTCAACCAATGTTTTAACATCATCCGGATGAGATAAATAATTAGGATCTATAATAGGATGATCTTCAGGATTTTTACTTCGAAGAGTAACATATCCAACGCTTTTAGGACGCAACAGAACCGGGAAAAAAGTGACAACGTCCTTGCAAACTTCCGGCAAAAAGAGCGGAAAAAACTGAAACGACTCAATGGTTTCAAGTTCATTCGCAGGAAATTGATCAACTTACGGGATTGATGTACTTTTTAATCGTTCCGATGTAATTATCTGAACCAAAATAGACTTCAATATCTGGATAATCTTCAACATCCTTCATTAGTTTGCTCTGGTAATAAGCAATTCCCTCGAATGCTGCAGGAACAGTCATTGGTCCAGTTCGGTTTTCATACCACTCATCTAAATACTTTTGCGTTTGATATCGCACACTGTTGAGACTGTCCTTATCTTTAAGTGTGTACATTTGTCCACCAACGGACACATGATCTTGCAGATTTTGTCCAACTCCTGGCAGATCTGCTATTACTGGAATCTAAAATTGGAGTAAAATTTTCAATTTTGAAAATTTAGCACTCTGTTTTTAGCTGTTAAAATCAAAATACTCACACCAAATTTCTCTAATGTTTTCTTAGGACCAATTCCAGATAACATAAGTGTTTGAGGAGTATTAAATGCACCTCCGGATAGTATAACTTCCTTTACAGCTTTGGCAGAACATTTTTCCGACTTCCTTTTGTAATTTACACCAGTAGCTTGTTTCATTGTATTAATAATAACCTTAAAAATAGTAAATATTAAATGCGTTATATAAAATACAGTTAGTTTTCCGCTAACCTTCGTTACTAATGCATCAGTCAAAACAACCAAATTTGTCCTATTCATAGCGGGTTTTAGATAACACGTGTAACTACTACATCGCGCGCCATCTTTCATATTGACAGGTGGAAACATAAAACCTGTGTATGTGGAATAGTTAATCACCGGTAGCTAAAAACCAAATAAACGATTTACCCGTTTGAGTCGCTGCATTGTAGTCGACTAAAAGCATTCCTAGTTCATGTCCTGCATCTAAAAATGCAGTCTTCATTGGGGTGTGGTATGACGGCTGGGTAACTGTGATTGGCCCACCTTCACCGTGGTACTTGTCTGTCAATATCATGATTATAACTTTTATTTAACTAATAAATCATGTTTTCACGAACCATCTTCTCTGGGATGCGGCACCTGATAATTTTCCAATTTGAGGAAGTAAGGTAATACATCGTTGTAACTCCAACCTGAATTTCCTAGTTCAGCCCACAAATCATAATCTTTTCTATTTCCCCGCGTGAAAGACATTGAATTAATTGAACCTGAGCCTCCTAGACCTCTACCACGAAATAATGGCAATACCTAACACAATTTTTCATTTTGATAAAAAAAAACATCAAATTTATGGCTTTAATAGTTTTACCTTGTTGTTGAATAAACCACAGCAATGTTTTTGAGGAGTTGAAGAGTAGTTCCAGTCCATTTCCGTTGCAACCAAATCGTAGGTTAGTAAAGGAATGTTTGATTTCTCTAATGGCTCTCCTCCAGCTTCTAACAGTAATACGCTCACGTTTTCATCTTCAGAAAGTCTTGTAGCAATTACAGCTCCAGTTGCACCTGCACCGACTAGATAAATAGATATCATTATACAAAAAAAAATACGAATTAATTTATAATTAAATTTGTTTTTAAAATTGTTTGTATTGATAGCTCAGTTATTTAATTTAATTTAATTTAATTTAAATAATAAATCATGACCTTATCAAGAACAAAAAATACGGCATAACTATTCACTAACAAGGAAGTGTCTAAAAAAATATCTGATATTGTATATATTTGAAAAACAGGTAAAGTTTGTATTGAATTTTCTTTTCGTTGCTATGCAAGTGGTTAAAGTTGACTTAACGTACAAGATACAAAACACTATGCAGAAAGTGTTTCTTTCTTTTAGCGTTATTTCAGTTTTTTAAAAAGAAAAATTCAAAAATTAACAGTAAGTACTGCAGTGAAGTTATTCAAAGAAATTTCTCAGCCGTGTTTTAATTTTTTCCTATCGACTCATTTGACAATAGAGAGTTTGCGGAGAACAAAACTTCTGTCTTACAACTTATAAATTCAATTTTAATTATAAATCTAACTTATAATTAAAATGTAATTTATAAGTTATAAGACATAATTTCTGTTCTCCGCAAACTCTCTAATAAATCGTCAATAACAAAATTTGTAAACAATAAATTTTTTTTTTTAAAGTGTAATAATTTTAACGTTTAAAGGTGAATTAGTTTTAAAACACCTGACAAATAAGTATTTACAAAAACTATTCTTACCAATGATGTAATCAAATTCATCCTTAGTTGAACAACTCGATGAAACAAGATCACAGTTGAAGAAAATAAAAGAAATGATTATAATAACATTCATAATTCAAAAGCAGGAGTGCGCATTCACATCAGATGCATAAAATTTGATTTCCTTTGGTATGAAGGAAATTGGAGTCTGCCTCGTGCGTACTTTCATACAGTACGCGTTTGGGGGAATGATTCCTTCAGTCATGTGATACACAAATTAGAACAATACGCGGAAATCGTAGGACGGCATTGACAATTTCCTACAATGCAGGTGTACAATACATTAGCTATTCAATCATGATGCACTCAATAAAGAAGAAATCAAAATAATAAGGAAATAAATTAAAATTTGCACATTTATAAGTTAAAATAGAAAACGTGTCAAAATTAACATGTCAAAATTAAATAACTATAATTTATATTAAATGTGCTGCTGGTATATTATAATACTATAAAATCAACAAAATCCAATTTGTCATAGTTTACTACTTTACTCTTCGTTTCCGGCAAACTGTAAACAACATTGGGAAACAATGGGAAAAAATTGAGACACTTCTGTTTACCGTGACTCAATGACAAACATCTAGAATAAAAATAATATCACTCACTGTTGATCATTTATTAAATGATAAAATATTTATTTCCAATAAAGAGATTAAACTATAACTTTACTATAACTTTTCTTAAAGTATTATATTGAAAAATATTTTTGTTCTTAAAGAGTCATTGAGGTAAAGCACACTCCAAACACTCCTCGAAAATGTAAAGATACAGACATGACTTTAAAATAACAGTTTGCAGTGAAAATAAGATAAAGGAAGGGTAAAGGAAAGGTTAATAATGCAGGATAACATCTTCTAATATCAGATTTTTTAAAATTTGGTAAATTTAGTTGTTTTTTTTAATAAAAAGGTTATTAAGTTAAAAGAATAGAAACAAAAACAAGTAATTTAAAACTTCAAATGAAGGGACTTTGGAGGTAATTACAAATAGCCAATACTTACAAAATAAGTTTAAATGTTTGACTCCAAATTCAAAAGAAACACATAAAGCAGCAATTTATCATGTTTCATCAATTAACTTCTGAAGTTAACACCCTTTTTCAAGTGAAAAATCCCAGCAGCAGGTGTGCTTATTACTTCCGTGTATATCAACAAAAAATTGCTGTCGTCATAATTTCTGTACATAAACATAATTATATAAACGTTGACGTTGAGTGTGTTTGCAATTTTATACTAATCGTAACCGTCGAAGTAATCGTTCTTGACTTATCTTAAAAACAATACAACTAATGCGAAATTAGTGTTCATAATTAACATTCAGAAGTTACGAAATTCAATCTTGATATCTATACGATTAAATTCAGAATACTTACATGTAACAGCTGGAATCAATAAGGTACTGCTTTTAACAAAATAAAAAAACCAAACAAACATCACGATTCAGTAATGCGCAGTATGTCAATCATCCAAACAATAGCTCGATATAGTAACCTTGGCCTTCACTTGTTATTCATTTGTCGTCGTCATTCCTTGTATAACTGTTACAGCCAATCCAGAGAGAAGATGCAACTGGATGTAATAAAATTTTTATATTTCATGCTGCTTTATTTTGTATTCAAACTTACCGACAGTAATTGCAACAAATTTTCCATACAATTACTATTTAATTATACCACTTACCATAAGAACTGTATACTTTTTTACATGAAAGGTTGTAGCTTACATTTGTAAACTATTACAGTAGTTTGCTACGAAATACCGTCATAAGAAATATTGATGAGCTGATTGCAAATAGGCAGTTATAAAACTATTTTTATGCTCTTCAATTTTACTAGATTTATCAAATTTCGTCATTAAATAGAAATTCTTCTCGAACTCGTACATCTTTGCGTTTAAGTTTACAAATTAAAGTTATTCTCAAACTTTTGAACACATTCAACGTATCAAAATATTTTCAGTCGTAGTGTTTTCATATTTTAGAAACTGATTAAATGGACTGAATAAATTATAGTATTGCTCTTTAATGGAAATTTGTTTTTAAAAAACAAATCCAGTGAGCGAGATTTTAAATAGGTAGGCTTCTCTGCATACTCATTCGCAAATGTCGAGGAAACAACTTGAGTAGCAAATTATTTATTTATCTCTTTCAGCATTTTCGTAATACAATGAACGTTTTCACACGCTGCTTAGTTAAACTTTCTTTTGATTCCTGTCTTTAAATTGTTCATCTTTGTGTTTTTTATGAAACATTAAAAAAGCATTCAACTTTTATAGCACTTACTTGACAAACAGAGTCGACCACCTTAAGATTCTCTTTCTTTTGCATCATCAACCAACGATGTAAACACTTTAAAATTTGAGGAATAATCTTTCTTTCATTTAATCAGAAATATTTTTTAATAAACTCAAAGAAGCAAAATATTTATGCAATATTAAATATTTAATGTGAAGTTACTAAACCTTCCATTCCAAAACACAATAATTAAAGTCTTAAAGTATTTCCATTTCTTTTATATTAAACCAAAACATTATATAATAACATGCAATTGCTTTTTAAAGGTGATTATCCTCTTTGATCATATCGGAAACCTTTTCCCCTATCATCATACAAGGCGCATTCGGATGCCCAGATGTAATATCAGGCATAATCGACGCATCTGCCACTCTCAAGTTCTCAAATCCATGAACTCTGTAAAACATGATACTTTTTCTTTAACATAAGCATCAAATAGTTTATACAACATTACCTTAATCTACTGTCCACAACAGCCATACGATCACTGCGAGGTCCCATTTTGCAACTGCTTGTAGAATGATTGTGATTTACCAAAAGAGCTTTAACTACGCATCTATCATATTCGTGCGGCAAGAAAATGAAAAAAACGCAATCGGGTAAAAATCCTCCTAAGTGCAAACGAGCGCCGTATTTCCGGAATGCTCGAGTATTACCAACTCTATGGACAAATTTGACAGATTCAACTAATGTGGTTATGTCATCAGGATGTGACAGATAATTAGGATCGATAATAGGGGGATCGTGGGGATTTTTGCTCCTAATAGACACATATCCACGACTTTTGGGACGAAGGATCATTGGAGAAAAACTAATAACGTCTTTGCACAATTTCGGCAAGAAAAGAGGAAAAAGCTGAAAAGAAATGGATGATTAAAATAAAAAGGTTTTATTAATAAAACCTTTTTCACTTCAGACTTACTGGATTGATGAATTTTTTAACTATTGGGATCAAAGTGTCGCTATTGAAGTAGATTTCCATATCTGGGTAATCAGTTTCGTTTTTGACGAGTTTAGTTTGGTAATACGCTATTCCTTCATAAGCTGCTGGAACGGTCATAGGCCCATCTCTGGTTGCGTACCACTGATCCAAATATTTCTTGGTGCGATATCGCACACTGTTGACCGTGACTTTCTCTTTCATTGTGTACATTTGTCCACCAACAGTTGCGTGATCTTGCAGATTTTGGCCCACTCCAGGAAGATCAACTATAACGTGAATCTGTATAAAAGAAAATGTAATTTTCAAATAAAATGTTTCTTGATTAAAAAAAAAAAATTTACTCCATGTTTCTGTAAAGTTCTCTTAGGTCCGATTCCAGACAGCATAAGCATTTTTGGACTATTGAAAGCTCCTCCTGATATAATCACTTCTTTTCTTGCTCTTGCAATACACGTCTCACCATTTTTTATATATTGTACTCCAGTGGCTCGCTTCGTGCTTTTATCTATCAATACCTAATAAGAATAAAAATTGTGTTACCAAAAATTTTAAAATTTGGCTCACAGGAAATAATCAGACAGAAATTATTATATAATTACTTGAAGTTGGAAGCGTACTTACCTTTTCTACTAAAGCATACGTGTATACGCGCAAATTTGATCTAGTCCTCATTGCAGGTTCTAAGAAACAAGAGTAACTACTGCATCTACGACCGTCTTTCAGGGTGAGCGGCGGAAACATAAAACCTGATGTGTACGACATATTAATGAATAGAAGTTGATAATAACATAAATGACTGAATAATATTTACCAGTCTGCGTCTCAGCATTGTAATCGCCTATTCGTTGACCCAGTTCTTGTCCGGCTTCCAAAAATGCATCAGCCATTGGACTTTTCCATGGTGGAATCTGGACTGTTATTGGACCACCGGTTCTGTGATACTTATCTGTATTTCAATTAAAATAAATAATGATAATAAAATAATACGGTAATTAAAGCAAACCGAAATCAGCAGCTTTCGGCTGAACTTCGTAATTTTCGAATTTGAGAAAATATGGTAGAACATCCCTGTAACTCCATCCCTCGTTTCCCTGTTCCGCCCACAAATCGAAATCCTTTTTGTTTCCACGAGTAACCGCCATCGAATTAACTGAACCTGTACCACCCAAAGCTCTACCACGAAATTGTGGCAATTTCTATTGAAAATTTGAATCGATTAAAAATAACTTTAATTATTCTTTTTCTTACTTTTCCAAGAAACAAACCACAACAATGTTTCTGTGGGACAGATGTGTAATTCCAATCCATTTCAGTTCTCAAAACTTCAAATGCCAGCAAAGGAATGTATGACTTCTCTGCCGGTTCTCCTCCAGCTTCCAATAATAATACGGTAACATCTTTGTTTTCAGAAAGCCTAGGAGCAATTATTGAGCCAGTAGTGCCACCGCCAGCTAAATGAAATATTTTTTAGTGGAGTAAGAAATTTTATTCTAAGATTTGAAAGTTTAAAGTTAAAGAAATCTATACTTAAATTAGTTGCAAAAGTTTAGTAAATTTTAAGTTAAAAATTCGAGAGATAATGTCTACTTCGGAATAAAGAGAAAATTTATAAGGAAGTAGCGTTAGGTAAAAAAAAAAAAAAAAAAAAAAAGCTAATATGAGAGTATATTAAAGTTGAAAGAATCCCATCATGAAAAAATTACAAATTACTTATTGTATATGCAAAATTTTTTAGCAAAGCTTTTCTAATCGAAAAATACGAATAAAGCAAAAATTCTAAGTTTTTTAAAAATCATAACGTTAAGTTTAAATTCTTCCAATCACGATAAAAATGCATAATTTTCTTACCAATGATAAAATCATATTCATCGTTATCTGGGCATTTAGAAGAAACTAATCCAGTTTTTAAAATTAGGAGAGAGAATAAAATAAAATAAAACGCCATATATGCGTTTTAAGGTACAGGTACAGGATGAAAAGTAAGGTCTAGAGACAAGTATGATCAGTTTTAACCGGAATTATGACCGTCAACGAGGATAACATGCTCACATTAGCGCACTTTTTCAGTGCGTAATCAATTCATTCACTTGGATGAGTGGATAAAACATGTGGGTCGAATTTGACAGTTTTCCTGCAATGCTCCCACATTGCCACACATTAAAACGACATTAAAAGCATTTATCAACGAAGATTGAATATTTTAGAAATTAGAAAACGATTAGTTTTAAAGGAAGGCAGGTTTTCGTACACAGGTTGTTTTCTTTCCTGCGACTGCTGCTAACTTTCCACAAATTCCGTTTTAAAAAATTAAAAAAATTAAAAAAAACTCCAGAAATAAAATATACATATTAGCCTGACATAGAAAATAAAAATAAAATAACAAAATAATAAAAAGTAACAAGTAGTAATTAAAATTTCACAGTTTTTGATTTTAGTTTCAGTTATTTCTAACTTTTGTTTGTTTTGTATGAAATTTTATAGATTTTTTTTACAGTTATTTGAACAATAAAATCCGTTTGTAAAAAAAAAACTGCAGAAATAAAATAAAAATATTAGCCTGAAATAGAAAATAAAAATAAAATAACAAAATAACAGATAGAAAGTAACAAGTAGTAATTAAAATTTCACAGTTTTTGATTTTAGTTTCAGCTATTTCTAATTTTTGTTTGTTTTATACAAAATTTTATAGACAGATTATTAGGGTTTGCTGTCATATAAGGAGCAGGAAATTGTTGAGTTTGTGCAACCAACATTTGGTTTGCCAAATTAGGGTAATAATGGTCAGAAATGAAATTTTCAAAGGAAAAAATTTGTAAAGGAAACTACAACGTTTTCTATAATAAAACTGCATGATGACATTTAATGTAGAATAAAGCAAACATCTGTGCAGCAGAAGAGTGGGAAATTTCTAAATTTTCCAGGTAAAAAAGTTACTATTGAAATCTATAGACCTTTAATGTAATTCAATGGCATTAAGCCTAATTCTACAGTAATCTATATAATTTTTTTACCTGGGTTGACACATTTACAGCGGTTCACTGCTCAAAGTCTTTCAGCTTATTCTGATTCAATTGTTTGTTTTAATGTACAAAAATAAATTCAAAATCAAAATAATACGATGTACACTGTACATCGTATTATTTTGTACGGATAGAGATATATAAAAATTTACAAGTTAAAAAAAAAACTTTAAAACTAAAAAAAAAGTATTTAAAAGTTTAAAAAAAAGTATTTAAAACTTTTAAAAAAAGTATTTAAAACTTTAAAAAAAAGTATTTAAAACTTTAAAAAAAAATTTTTTAAACTTAAAAAAAAAGTATTTAAAACTTTAAAATAAAGTATTTAAAACTTTAAAATAAAGTATTTAAAACTGTTGAGGAAATAAAATGCTATTCCAGTTGAAGGAAAGTATTTTACAGAATTGATATTTCCTAGAAAATGGATTTGTGAAAACTGAAAACAATATTGTGCAGAAAAAAATTCATTTAATTTTGTTTCTAGGTTTAAATTTGCCTGTGTGTTTACAATTTTGTCTACTACTGTATATAGCACATTTACTTTCATTCAGTCATAATTCATCATTTTCACGGTAATTTTAAACAGAAGAAAGTAATATACAACAAGTGAAATGATCCGTTTCAATTGAACCTTAGAATAAACAACACAAAATAAAAGTTTTGTTGAACTTGAGAAAAGAGAGTTTAATAGAAAATTTTAGAATACAAAATGTTAATTCGATACAAAGATAAGAGGAATAAAATAATTACGGTAAAAAAAAGTCTTAAAGATTTTGATAATAAACAAATTTTGATTAGAAATCCAAGTTAGCGTAAACTCCTCAGAATTCCCATCTTAAACAAACAAAAACTTGCACAATTGTGCAATCTCATCATAAATGTAAGTGCCAATATCCGTTAATAATTCGCAGAACATTTCAAACTTTCTCTTAATCGCAATTATCAAAGCCTTGATCCAATACACAATTATAGTTGTCAATATCTGCAGAAAAGATCTTTTATCTTTTTTTTCAGCAGCCTCATTCAAGATTTTATTATTCCACTTAATAACGCGCTTTATTGGAATGCCTTTGTTATCCATCTGTTAATATACGAGCAAAATATTTTAATAAATTTATTAATTTATTTATTAATATTGTATCTCATTGTTACCTCATTTGCTAAATCACCAATCTCTTCACCATGTTTAGATCTGTAAAATTCGGTGCTTATTTTCGCAAGGCGACATCGATAACGTACTTCCAAATCATTTAAATCATCGGCAGAATACAAAAGATTGGCCTGGTACTGACTTAAGTTTTCTTTTTCACTAAATAAATTACACCATTGTTAATCATATTTATAAAAAAAACTTTCAAAATTACCTTTCATTATTTTTGCCATTTTTCAGTAGATTTTCCACACCTTCTTCTTTGCTTACGTTGTTAAGAACTTCTAAAACTGTATTTTGAAGTTTACTGGCATCGATTTCTTCACTTGAATCCAAAATTTTCTCAATCTCGGTTTTCGCTTTTTTTGTACAAACAGCCATGCTTAATAATGTAGTCAAGTCAACTACGTTAGCCCGTCAAATAAACCTTTAATAAAGTAAAAATAACTTTTTAATACCATTATCTTACTTGTGAGCAACAATATTGTGTAAATTCAGAAAATTAAAAAGAGTTGGGAGTTAAATTTGATATCGAAACTAAAACTATTGCGATCAAGAAGTAAAAGTGAAAATTTTAACTTAATATCTTCAAGAATACGAGATTTAAGAACAAATCTGTTACCTTCGTCAAAATTCAAACTCAAAGATTCGACAATAACTTTTGATGAGATTAAAATAAACTTTTCTTCATCGAACTCTTTCGTTCTGGCGCAAGAGGTGGGCTAACTTCTGAAATCAAACAAACAGTGCTGAACTCTGTAGTTGCCCACACAAAGAGCAAAGTATAAAGTTCAGCTTATAACGAAACACGTGAAAAAAATAGCTTATTTAATTATTTCACAATATTTTGAAAAATAAAAAAATTGATTATATATTTTTTCTCAGTTACATAAAAAAAAATAGCAATTTAAGAATATACTTTTTTTTTTAAAAAAGTTTTAGCAGGTCAATTAATAAATCGATAAATTTTTAAATAAAATAAATTCTAATCTTAAAACTAAAAATTTAATTCAAAAATTTTTTAAATTAAACATCTCACAAAAACACATCACGATATAATTATACTGAACGCCATAACTATTTAATCTAGAATGAAAATACAGAAGTATGAAAGTAGAAAAATATCAAAAATTACAGTAAAAAAAAATCACATTTTCTTTTTGACAGCATAAATGCTAAGAGACACGAGAATGGCAACACCAATCACAACAATGCTTGCTTTATAAGCCAAATGGAAGGAAGTGGACAGTACTTTACCCTAAAATAAACAAAAACAAATCAAAACCAAAACTTAACCACAGCACACTTAAATCGCTTACCCAGCCTCCACAGCTTTCAACCCATCTACATATCGTTTCACTGATGAAAGCCAACGCCCACATCACTAGTTTTTGAAAGGTGTCCTTGTAGAACATCTTTAAGGCACTTATGGCTACATCACTGCAGAAAAAAAATAACACAACAACACGTTCCCTGGACACGCCGCCCTGAAAAAGCTCTTCCATCATGCGAAAGAAATTCTCTTTCGTGACCGACTTAATATCAACCTAAAAAAAATTAAAATTAAAATTCTCAAATACATTTTTGTAATTTTAGTTACTCGTTCTGCTTTTCGTCGAACTTCACGTCGTTCATTTGACTTCGCAAATTCATCTGCTAAAGCTTGGAGGTCTTTACCGAGCCTCATTAATTGATGGGATTTTAAGATTTCATCTCGACTGAAAAATTAAATAAATTAGTTAATTATTATAATTTTCATTTATGTTGTATTTTACTATGTGGTATTTCCGTAAGTCTCGAGCGGTTGAGGGTTTGTGTGTGTATAATTGAGTGGATTGTCCAAACGTTCTTTAAGTATCTGCTCATCTAAAAACGTGTAGAAAAGTTTCTCTCCAGTTTCTACAGTTTCATTGGTTAAATCTTCCGCCGGGATTTTAACCTGCGTTTGACACTCAACTGTCGCCATTTTCTCTGCTGTTTTAAGTGAACCGTGATTCACCACCCCGAGTTCAAGGTGTGACGTCAGAAAGTTTCAGTAACCAATGGACATGGCAATGTATTTTACATCACACATTTGCTCACAAATTTACATAACTCGCATCATTATTAATACAAAATAAATAAATAAATAAAATGAAATAAACAAATTTACGATTTTTAGTTGTTATTTACTTAGCACTAAAAGATAAATTCATTCAAAATTTTATTTAAATATTTGGCGCGAAATATTTTATATTCAAACCTCTCAATGACGCTTAGTGTTGTGATTGGCTCTAAATAAACTCTCCAGCATTACTTCAGCCTAATATATACAACCAAAAAAAATTATTTATTAAATTTTGAAACATTCTTACAATAGCAATACCTCCTATAACACATTTCTCTATTTATTTATACATTGCAACTGATATTACTTTTCTACTGCTTCAAATTTCAGTTACCTAGCTAGAATAAGCTTGTCAATAGTTCTGCATTCTTTCTCACTTTGTGATTGAATAAATAAACGAAAACAACACTGCTATATTATAAAAAATCACATCTTTATGATGTTGGTGAGGGCGAATTTACTTTGGAAGAGGACTGATGATGAGATGTGGAGTCAGGTTCATGAGGTGTGTGAATAATTGCAGTAGACGACGCCCTCATTCCTCCCATAAAACCAAAAGGTCCCAATTGCTGATAATAAGACGTTAGGAAAGGATGATAAGCTGAATTGGTGCTTAAATATGGAGATCCCCACAATCCTTGACGCTGCGCCATCTTCATCCGAGCACTGATTTGTTTTTTCCATTTTGTTCTGTAAAATTAAGCAATTATTAAAGAAATCAGTTAATTGTTTATACAATTTTTAAAAAATACGAGAATTAAGTACATTAATACAGTTTAGTAATAAAATGGTAAAAATCTATTGACACAATTTTTCAGAAATGGGCATTTTAAGATTACAATTCTGTTTTTTTTAGATTATCAATAGTATTATAGCTTATTATAAACCATTTGCTTTTAGAACGATAAAACATTTAAGTGGATTGCGCAGTTGACCGCGTAATAGTGGGTCACTCCACACCGAATCAATATTCATTACATAATTCCATTTTATTTTGTCTGCTTCCGCTCTAATATAATTACCAATGATATTCTAAGTTTATCACATGCAAATTGCTAATAACCTACCTTCTATTTTGAAACCAAGTTTTAATTTGTACTTCAGTCAGATTAAGTACTTGAGATAATTCCATCCGTTTGCTAACACTAAGATATTTATCGATCTGAAATAAATGCATTGTTTAACTACAATTTATACAATCTTTTGTTTCGGAATTACTTTAAATTCAGTCTCCAGTCTTTCTAATTGCTTAGTACTGTACGCTTGCCGCGGTTTCCTATCAATTCCTGGTTTTCTTGCTCGACGTCCGACTGGTTTCGGAGCTGTAAAGAAAAACAGAAGGAATTTATAAATTTAAAAATAAAAAAAAAGATAGCTAAGCCTGTCGTTATTACTCCGTTCACGCTAAAAATAATTTACGGAATTGTTGTCTGGCCAATTTCAATTCTCCAAGCATCATTTAACTCATTCGCCGACATCGCGCCGGCGATCAAATCAGTCAAAGCTGAGTTTAATTGCGCGAATCACAAAAGGTCATCGCCAATGAGACAAACGACAACTTCCCCCTCAATTGCACCCGCAAACCATAGAAAATAGATATTTAATGCGAAAAACCCTATTGATCTTTACCGTTTCATTGTGACACCAATTGGTCAAGGTAACTAGAGTGCGGTCAAGGGGCGATACCCTACGGTACGCATTCCGCCCTCATCCGACGTATAAATTTGTTCCAGCGTCAAAACAAACCACTAACAAGTCATACAAGTCATCGATTTTTCATTTTATTCCCAGGAAATAAATAAATTTCTAATAACAGAAGAAGAAAGCGCTTTTCCAGACACCTGGGAGGTCGCTGCTTGGCCCCAATTAGCATCATATCGTAAATGACGATGAGTTTTAGTCTGTAAAGTGGGAATATTTGCTTGTTTTTATGAGGGAAGTTCTCCCCACACAATTATCACCGGTCTGCGAAATTCTCCAGAATAAAGCCATCAAAGGATCAAAGTGTGAAATGCCTAGAGGGATGTGGTGCCAGGTTAAAGGTGACAAAACATTCGGTGTCCACAAAGCAAAAAAAAGGGAAAATGTCGACAAGTTGTTGACAAGAGTAACAGTTTGCAGTGAGAAGGTTTTCAAGCTTGATTAAAGCTCGGAATTGGTCGTAAAAAAAGAAGAAAAACGCTAAAGTTTGTATTTTTTATTTTTCGTGTTTATTTGGCGAATTTAACATCTTTTGGCTTACCTGTTAAAATAAGTTAAAGTAGTAATAAAATGTATGAATAGTTTTAAAGGTATTAAAAATATTTAAGGGTTTTTTTTTCCTATTAAAAATTTCTGGTATTTTCCAACAGGAAATTTGAGTTTCGTGTAGATTAATTGCATTTTAATAGTTTTAACGAGAACTTTCATAGAATTTACTTGTTTCGAAAGATTTTTGAATTCTTGCAGTGAAGTTTCTGGTAAATTCAATGGGATGTGTAACAGAATTAAAAAATAATTACAAAAACCCGAAAGAAATGATTAAAAATGTTGGAATTTTATAAATTTCATCAAACTATTCATGAATTTATTAACTAATTCATTGAAAACTCCAAAATTGGGTCAAATTTTAACGTTTTTTACTGGACTTTAGAAACTTAATCGCCCGACACATTGTTTTCGCAAATCCCCAAACTTTCACTGACCACTTTTTTTTTGCAAAAATAAGCAAAATAAACATCAACCAAAACCCCTTACCTTGTAAATTTAAAAACTGCGACCTTCCAAGCCAACTATTATAGAGCAAAGCAGGCGGAGTATTAGTTATTGAATAGGAAGGCGTGGATTGCTGATGATGAGTAGTGTAAGAGCCGACTTCTATGGGAAAAATGGACGAAGCAGTAGCATTTGATCCGGGTACTATTTCCATTCCCAACGTTGCTAAATGCGGATGGTACAGCGGATGACAAGTGAGTGGAGTCGGTCGTACACATAACGGAGTTTGCTGAGTGCTTTGCTGAGCCGTCTGTGCATTACTCGCAATGTCTTTGTCGTCGGTCGAAAGCAGGTGAGCGATGGAAAACCTCGGCGGTGGTTGCGTGCATGTGACCGGGGAAGATGCGGCGCTCAGCTCGGGAGCTGCGACCGAATCGGCTTCGCTCATGGCTCGGAATGGTGTGTGGCCCGAGTTTGATATTTCAGGTGCACATTGGAGAGATGGCACATTTGTTTCGGCTGGCAAACGGTACCGCAATCGATGGTGGTGCGCGGTGAGACGCCTACCTGGCCCATTAACACCCAATTGCTATGTGCGCGCGCCCTCTGCAAAGACTCCCCTGTTATTCTCTACCCACATCAGTGAACTTCAAAACGATCCCGCAATTCAAAAGTAAGCTTGTAAAAAAACAATATAAAAAAAAATTTGAAATTTCTATAAACAATAGGTGCGAAGAAGCGAATTCCATAAACGAAGCTGTTTGTGTTGAAATTACGTAAATCCCAGTAAAGCAATTAAAAATGATTTAGTAAAGTGGTAACTTTTATGGCAATTAACAAGTCAATTGATATAAATGTAATAATCATAAATTATGCAATTGCAATGTTTCAACAATTCATTTCAAGCTTTTTTCAATGCAATAATTATGGATTTAAGAAACAATTAAAAATTTAATTGATATTGTTTATAAAATGCATACATCAATTGTTGCACTACCAGAAAAATTTTAAAATATGATTTTCATTTTACTATTTTAGTATTTTATGACCACTCAGGAAATTTTTTTTATGTACAAAGCAAGAATTTCAAGACATTTTTACCTAAAATATAGTGCGCATGCGCCTTTTCTCTTTCATACCCAATGGCACCATTCGTCAGTGAATTTAGTGGTATGAAAAAGAAAGGGAAAAACCGGAGAGAGAAAATCGCTCCATCATCCACCTGTAAAAATGTTTGATCGAAGCCACTTAGATTACGGATAAAAGGACGCTTTACTGTTTTCAGGCTACCATTAAAGTACATTTTTTCCCCAGTGTGCACAGGTGCATGTAACAAAACGTTCTCACTCCCAATTGCCAGTAAGTATAGCATCTAAAAATGACAAAAACACTCAAATTTGTCCTTATATATATTCTTTCTTAATAAAATTTCTTCAAGAATTCTAAAATATGCAACAAAATTCAAATAATAAGAATTTATATTTGAACAAATTAAAAAACTTAATTTTTGCATTTTTCTCAACAATTTGAACTTCAAAATTTCATTTCCACGAATGAAATTTTATAATAATTGAAATATTTTTTTAGTTTTAAAAACGGCCATTTTAAAAATGGAGTTAAAATGATGATGCGAGTGTTATTTTTCTCTTCTCTAAGCATCCAATCTATCTCTGTAGTGTGCAAAGTGGATGTTGAAGAGTCTCTCGAGGTGTCTCTCTGTTGATAACGGGTCCCGAGACCGCCCCCCTCATGATCCGTCAGCGCGCTCCATTGATGGGCAGCCAATGACAGGCTGAGAATTGCACACCTGCTACACGATCGAATTATATACCCCCTCCGAGATTTCAGGTGTACCTACGTCTACTTTTGACCACAAATTACTCACATATTTCCTCATAAATATCGACCTCGTAGCCACAACTTGATACACTTTTGTTTTTCTGTAATTTACAAAATAGAGAAATTGTTGATAAAAATGAAATTGAGTGAACAAATTTCATTAATTCGATTAATATTTTTAATCAAAAATGTTCTGTAAATGTAGATAATTATTATTTTTGCTTTCGTACCTATGGAAATAAACACATTCCGAAATAATCATCAACGGAGCCACACCCACTCGGTTGTCGAATGCTGCAACGTCATCTTTGGCTCGACCAATCGTGAGATCTTACTCAATTGGTTACCTGATGAATAATAGTGTCTAGAAAAAACGTCAAAAATAGCTGCTAAACACAATTACAGTGAGAAAAAAATAGTAAAAAAGAATGCATTAATTATTCAAAACGCTCTAAAATGACATGCGGTATCTCACACTTTGTATTTTCTAATTAAAAATCAACAAAAACAACAAAAAATTTAAACATTTTAACTCACTAACCCTAAATAACCTAAAATTTAATGTTAAAATCAATAAATTACATCATATTCGATCAATTTTCATCTTCCAATCCACCAAATTTCCACGCAAATCCAATAAAAACCATAAATTTTATCTACAATACAATTTAATTTCATTTTAGTTAAAAATAAAAATTAAAAAAAAAGAAATCATTAATCATTTTTTTACAGGTGCAAAAAGACACAGTCGCCTGACATTCCATTACATTTTCCTCACATTACGTTAAGAAAACTTTTTCTCGCAGCATCACGTGATGAAAATTGTTCATCTCAACCAACGTGACACGCCACATCATACATACTTTTTCTCCCCATCTGGAGAAAAATTATATTGACATTTAATTTCGAGTTAAGGCAGAGCGCGTTGCAATTTTGGTGGATCGGGGAACGGCGAGCGCTTGCTCGTCACGCAAATTCACGCAAAAGTGAACGAGATGCTTTAAATCAGTATGAAACCTATCAGCGTGCATTTTGAGAGTAGAGCACTCATTTATATTGTCACGCGAGTAAAAAGAAAAAAAATTGTGAAGCATCCTTGCGAGTGGGCGTTGTGCATGGTTAGAAACGAAGCATCGAGCAGCGAAATTCGTTCGCGGGCTGCGTTTGCGTGCGTGGGAGCGACAGGTGGACGCCCCTGATAAATGGCAGCCTGCTAATGCTCGTTGCTCGTCTTTTATTCGCTGCAAAAGAATCTTTAAAATAGGTTCGTCTAAATCCGAAAAACTACAAATTTATTTACAGGTGTCAGCGCTCTTTTTTCCCTTTCAAGCCGATGTTGTTCGATTTAATATTAAAGAAAAAATATATCTGGTGATTATGTAATAGGGGATCCACCATTTTGGATTTATTTTCTCATAGGAACCAATGTTAACTTAATTCATAAATATATATTCTTGCTTTAATTTTTAATTTGTTTAATTTATTGAAAAATATTTTTATATTTACATACCATAAAATCGAAGGCAATAGTTTGCCTCGCAACAAACGTAGAAAAGAATTGTCTGCTAAGAAATTAAAAGAATTAACTTTGTAATTTAGGAATTAAGTTAACATTGGTTCCTACGGGGGGAAAATCCAACCTTACCTGTTTAACTTGACGGATTAATGTATGGAAAAATCGATTTCATGAAGAGAATACAAGAAATGTTCTGCTGGTTTTGTTTTTCTTAGTCGAGAAACTGCAAAATTTGTATTAAAAAATTACATAATCAATACACATTTGATTAAACTTACAATTCTGTGTCAATAAAAAATTCTTCTTACTCGCCATTTCGAATCTCCTTAGTCACGTGATTTAAATCATTTTGTAAAACCAACTTTTGAAAATGTTCTTATGCGTTTATTGTACAACCCCATTGTTACATCTTTTCCAATACAATTTAATTTTTTTTTTCAAAACTATCTTAAAATTTTGTAACGAGACTATCACGAGACGTTCAAAAATCTACGCACATGGATTTCCTTCTGCTCCGTAATTATAGCGCGGAGTGTTCAATCTCTGATCTTCAGTTAACGGATTAAAAGCAGGAGGATCACACGGTCGTTGACACACAGGTGGTTGTTGCATCGCTTCCAAATGGCGTGCCCAAGTCGGAGACGTGAGAATATCTTCCTGATACGGCGGTCCTTCCCAAGCTCCGGGGCAACGAGGTGGAAATTCCTGACGTTCCGGTAAACTACCGACGTCGGGCGGACCGTAAATAGCATACGACGGATAGTAGGCTGGGGAGTATGGATTCAAGTTTCGAATCGGCCAACTGCAGGGACAAGGTCTGTGTCCATGGGGGCAAACAGGATCCTCATCTTCGTCCTCATCTTCATCTTCGTCCTCCTCCTCTTCTTCTTCCTTTAACAGAAAGAGTTTTTTTTTATTGGGATTTTACTTCAATTTAAAGTATTCTTGTGATTAATGTAAATACGTGAGTTTCTAAGAATCTCTTCGACCCCAATTGAACTGAAAATGCTTCCCAATTAGAATGCTATACAGCATCATTAAATTAGATTTTAAAAATATCTTTAAAAGTGCAAAAAAGTGTAGAAAGGGAAGTAGGAATGTTTTGTAAAGAATATCTACTTTTCCTTTCCACTAAATTCTTTCAAAATATTATATAGCAACTTGCACTTTTGTTCCACTGGTTTTGCAATAATGCGTTAAACTTGCAAGTTGCAAAACGAATGACCTCGAAGACGGCCTTCGAAGTTAAATTTGAGCTCACCTGTACCTAATAAACTAATTACCCACTAACTAATTTAACCTTACTTCTTCCTCGATTCCCTCTTCCAAATTCGGACACATGCATGGACACAGGCAATGATATCGAGACGAATCCGGTCCTCGCGATCTCAATGTTCGCCTACACGCTTCACTGATTTCCGGTTGAATGGGAAACAGTGGCACCTGACATTTCGGTGCTATGTGATGTTTCACAACCCCTGGACAATGAAAAGTCTCCTTGATTGGTTCCTCGAAGGGCGGAAGAGGTCCATACTCCGGCCAATTCAACTGGCACAATGGCTTCCCCTGACATCGCGGTGGTCTTGGAGGAATATCTTTCTTGATAACTATTTCCCCCATAAATTGCGCTTTAACCCCACACGTTTTCGACAACGTGCCGCCTTGGGGTGGGAAATTATCGACCCCTCGATGATCGGGCGGGTTTTGCGCGAGTGCGGTGCTGGGTGGTGCCTTGCAGGCCATTTCTTTCTTCAGCGATTCGAGGCATTGGTAAAGCGGTGTAGGACGAGCCGTGCCCGGTGGTTTGCAGGGAAGCCCGACGCGAAGGACCGACGCTCGTTTTCCTGTTCCAAAACATTTGCTCGGTCCTTTCCTCGCGTCGGTTTCCTCTCCCTGGGGAATGCAAAAGATTTTTTTGGAATCGAATTCCAGCGTTTTTATGCCTAAAATTGAAGGTTACCTCTTCGTCGCTCATTTTGGAGTTCCGTTAATTGATTAAATCAGTGTGTTGTTTATTTATAAGATTGTTGTACAATTCCTCATTGCTTATACTGTAAATTTTAGTTGTAGTTGAAGTTCAAACATGTGGCTTAAGGCTCGGAATTTTGCCTGAGGAAAGTTTTAAACTAAGGTTAACAATGTGAGATGTCACGCATGGTTTTTGTTTTGCAATAATTCAACATTGCGATATGAAAATGGGAATTGTGGGTAAAATAAGAGAAGTCTGCCAACTACTGCCATCTAGAGTTGAATGCTTTTACTAAATTTAATTCCATTCATAAAATTTAGTAATTTTATTTGTGATTAATCATTAACAATGTTGCTCACCAATCAGAAATAATATTGTTATATCTTCAAAGAGGAGGTAGAGCTGATAAAAAAAATTAAAAATTGACTTTGTACTTTTTAATATTTTAATATTTTAAATTTTATTTGTTAAGTGAAAAATAAAATCAGAAATATTTCCCATTAACCTTAGAACTCAATTTCATATAGATTAAAGAACAAACCACATTTTTGTTTTGCCATAACGACAAGATCTGAACTATAATCTGTAGCATTAAACAGATTAAAGTTTATACTTTCATGTGCTAGCTGTTTCATTATTTATTACCAGGCTGAAAAAAACACAACATCAGCGTCAGAACCTACCACCTAGTGACAAAATACAGCAAACAGAAAAAAAATTTAAAAAATCTCACCAACACTTCCCCTTCTATCAGTTCTAAAAATAAAACCACCCCTCACTATCAGACATCTTCACAACCCCCTCACCCCCATTACCAATCCACTTGCCACATTCTTCGCCTAAAATCCACGTCTGAGCATTTAACCACTCATTCAGATTTAAAAATAGCAATTTAATTTCCCTTCAAAAAGACATCTTAATTTCAAATTACAGTTTCATTCCTTCTCATTACTAACTCCTCTAAGCGTGGGACTAATCCACTCAAACTCCCCAGGGTAAAATTACATCTTAACCAACAAAAATTCCACATTTTCAAATTAACTTCAATTTCACGAGTGATTTAACTTGTTCGAAATTTTCCCATAATTCAACCCTAATCGTGCCCTGAAAACAATTTCTCACTTTAAATGCAATTTAAATCCCAAAAAAAGAAAAAAGAAAAAAAAAATCCCACCCACAACATCAATTTCATTGAACCTCCAGTTACAACACGTCCGTTAGTCACTGAGTAACTCGGAGCAACTCACCATGTCAATTTCCTTTACCCAAACCTAAACCTCAAATTCCACAAAACCATAAACACACCCAATCTTTTCCACACGGAAACCCTTATCATTTGATACCATCAATCGAGACCACAGGTGTCAGCTAACAACCCGTCTCCCCTTCGAGCCAACTTCATGGTACCATCCAGAAACACTCCACGAGGCAATTTTTTTTACCTTTAACTGGCCAACTCGACTCACCTGAGGCTTGGAACACAGTGCAGGCGCCAGTCGAATGGATCGGAGTCGGGATTTCATTCATGGATGTTCGGATAAGAGAGTTCTGAGCGACTTTGTCACATGCGGAGAATGACAAATAAGATTTGCTGCCTTCTACTAACAAGTGTACCGATCATAAGGATCTCCCAGCCATCGAGATGGCGTGGTTGGAGTCCTGTTTGTGTTTCGACTTATTCACGGCGTCGATCGTCGTTGGTTTAGTAACAGTCGTGAGTATTTTGAGTTATATTTAGTAAGTTTATTATATAAAATGTGTTTAAGTTGTTTTTTTTGTAATTTAAACCGATGAGATCTTGATCTATTAAGACCATGTGTTCAGTTTGAACTTAGTTTTCCATCCAGACTGTTGTTAGTCATCAAAGTTTCTGTTTGAGTTGACTTTAGTAAACAAGCGCGCATTAATTGCTTCTAAGTCGGAACTAATAAAAACTTAAGAAACTCATTAACAATGTGACAAATTGGGTTATTTTGCCGTTTCCTATTGCATAATAGTTCCATAATGACGATAAGGAAATAGATATATGGCGGATTAACCTGTTTCCATACAACCATTTTCACTTAATTTTATTTCTTCCTTTTCATTTTTTGTATTCTAAGTGCCCAAAAGTATCGAATGGTGAAAGTTGGAGGACGCTGTAAAATGGGTCAGGAATCATGGCCCATGGCCAAATATATAATTTCCACTAAGAATAATGCAAGGGGTCAGTTAGGATTAATTAATGTCGAACTCACACATAATTTTAAAATTCTATTCCATATCTTTGATCAAATTATCAATTTTTTTTTAAACTTTTTCTTTTAATTTTTCCCCACTGTAAACAATACTAAACCAGGTATTACAAAGTACTGTTGATTTCAAACAACCATGACCTTGGAATTAGAGAAAAAAAATGTCATTTCTTTTAATTTCACAAATTGGATTGACCCACTTCCTTCGAATAAAAGAAATTACTCAAATGTCTGTAAAAAGTTGAAACCTTTCACTGTTAAGAATTAATGTGAAACTTGAAATGAAATATCATATCAGTAATTTGTATCTGATTTCTTTCCCGGAGAAATAGTGGGCGGTAATTACACTTAAAAAACTGTTTGTTTCTCTATTCAATATTTGAAAACAAATGTTCGAAACGTTTTGAATACCAATTTTGGCATTAACCTTGTAAATTGTTTTGAAATTTTCACCTTGACTGAACGTTTTATCTCGATTTGAATGTTTTTTGAAAATAGGACTTTGGCTATTTCAGATCGATATGGATCTCTCTTGAACTTGTTTTTATTAGGTCATGTTTCGGTTTGATTTCATTGTCTCTATTCCTTATTACCCATGGCCGTAACCATCATTAATATGCCACAAGTTCGTCCTTCATTCTTCCGCATTCAGGTCTTAGGTACCAATCACCTTGAAAAACTTTTTTTCTCCTTCCCTACTCATTTATTATTTATTTCTTTTAAAGAAAAAAATAAATAAATAAACTAGCACTAAACTCTTAATGAAACTCAATGGTTATAATTGCATTGTTTTCTTGTACTCGTTTCATGTGACATATTTAGAAGATAATTGTGAGAATACATGGTTCAGGGACAATTATACCGAAAGTGAAGTGTGTTGTTGAGTAATTTTACAGGAGTTATTAAATTCACACATAAAAAACACGTGACTTTACACAACTGGTTGCTTGATCAACAATATTTTCGAGTTGAATTATAAAGAAAAACAATTTTTTCCTTAAATGTTAATTAGCAATTAAGAAAAGCTACACGTGTGGGAATTTCTAATTCAATTTGAAATGACTAATTTGGCTTCCCATGAGCCATTATTCGAAGGACAAAAATAAACAATAAGACCATTTGCTTACACTTAAATCCATTTTTTATGCAGGATTGTATTTCAACACTCATAACTCCATTGTTTAATTTTTTAAAACGTTTTGTATGTTTATTTATAGGTTATATACTTAGTCGCCTTTGCAGTTGAATTATGGTGGATTATCGATTCAAATTGTAAGTTCCAAACACATTTCTATCAAAAACAAGATAATAAATAACTTTTCCCATGCATGAAAATGAAATTGTCAAACAAAAAGTCAAAAATCCCTTTGTCAATATTCCTGTTTTCTAATTGAATGAAACTTGAGGAAAAAAATGAAGCGTGTTCTAAATTCCAAATGCGGTTCAATAACCTGAGAATACTTAATTGAGCCTTAGAACCCGAGAAAAAACTAATCCTTTTAATGAAAATATGAGCTGTTAATGTGAAAATAATTTCGCTATTTTCAGCTGGTCTGCCAATTCCAGCTTACATACTATGTGTTGGATACTTCATCATTTTCTTCATCTCAGTTATAATGATTGCCGGAATGATAGGGGTGAGTTGATATTAAACTGACCGAACATGACCCCTAACCACATCATTTCTTCTTTTATATCTTCCAATTCAATGACCTCATCTTTTTCTTTATACTATACAGAATTAAATTTATCAGGTCATCTTACTATAATTTCCTAAATCTCATTTTTCTTTTGAAAATTTTACAAAAAAAATTTTTCTTTTCAGCAAACAAGCAAATGTCTACTTGTGTGGCTTTTTGTTGTTGTTATTCTCTTCGTGCCAGAAGGCGGGATAGTTTTATTTATGAGTATTATTCATTGGGTAAATGAATTTATAATTAGTGTTTTGAATTAATTGTTTAATTGGTGATTTTATGGTCTTGTTAGACGTTACGGCATAAATATGGCTTGACGGAGTTAATTTTCTGGGTGTGTAGAGCTGTTTTGGACGTGAGTTTAATGTTAGAGTGGAGTTTATGAATTATTATATTGTTTTTAATTGGTTAATGTAGATTGTGGCTGTTATTGTGATTCAATCTCAATATTCGGCTTGGAAAAATGATAAACAAGTACTGCGAAGACTACAATCACTTCATATGGTGATAAGTAATCAATTGTGTTGTCTCTAATTTCACAAATTTTGTAATTTCACTCATAAATTTATCAAATTTTATAAATTTCTAATCAAATTTCACAAATACTAAAATCTGTGATATTAGAGACAACGCTTTAAAACCCGAATTACATAACTAAAATTATTTCATCAATTTCACAGTCAGGTGCCATATCCGACGGTGTGCTCAAAGATGGTCAGTTCACTAACGGTTACCTTCCGTCCAATAACATATCAACAGGTGCATACGAGAATTTAGGTTTCATAAGCACCACAGACGTTCGACCATCTGTCATTAATGGCCAATTGCCATTGAGCAACAACAGAATCCAAAGGTACATCAAATTGCTCATTTTCGAATGACTCATTTCAATTATCTCAAAAATTAGGTCTCTTTCGTCAGCATCGCAACTCCAAGTTCCGTATCACAACTCCCTGCAAGGGGGTTCATTACCAGCCGATAGAATGCAACTGCACAACTGGCCGTACCTGCAAACAGTGCACACGACGGGGACACTGACCAGTTCGAACAACAGTCATTTCGATCCCGCCATTCTGGAAGCGAGATATTCTTTTCCTGTAAAAAGCAGCACGTCGCTCGAAAGACAGCCTTCCGACTTACAGACTTACCGTCCACGGTCTTTAATGTATCTGGACGAAGACGATTATTTGACCAGACCTCCGCCCTCGAGAGCGGTTAGCCTTGGTTATGTGAACTTAAACCCTGCCTATTCGACGCAGTCCTTGGATCGATCCAAGTTTCTAAAATTGGCTGGTCGAAGGAGGACTACGTCGTTAGATGCGTTAGATATGCGAATGAGACCAGATGTTCAGTTGCAGAAAGTGGCGATGGAGCCGTTTGATTATCTTAATAGGCCTGGAAGTAAGCCGAGTGATTTGGACAATGTTTCTGATAATTTGCCGAATCTTAATGATGTCGCGTTGTGAATTTCCTTTTAAATGGAGTTCGGTTAGGATTGCATTTCCGGTTGAATCAAACTTCGACTGGAAAAAAAACTAGAGATTTATAGAGATTTATAGTGTTTATAAAAATTATAAAATAATAATAAATAGAATCTATAAATCTCTATTTTTTTCCCGTGACCGTTTTACGATTTACCACTGAAATTTAAAACGCTTAAGAAACCGGAAAGGAGTTTCATATTTGATATGTCCAATAAATGACGAAATATAACTGGACTCGGATTTCTGATAACATCATTTGAAATTTTAAGGGCAATCACACCATATCCAAATGAGTCAAATTCAAATTTGGAACACTTCCGAATTTGGGCTCTTTGATTTTGGGCCCTTGCCCTTAAATTTCAATTTTTTTATCTTTACCGGAGATGCTATTTTACTGTAAAAAATTTAAAAACCGAATTCCGTTGGGAAAACATACAAATTTAAAAAAATTGTATATATAAAATTGCTCACTAGTTCATTTTTATAAAAACAGTGAATAAACATTATCTATTTTTGGAAATTTTACCATATTTCGATCATGAAATTGTAGTTTCCCTAAATATTATTTTCTCGTGCAATTATGGTACATAGAAACTTGATTTTTAAATAAATAATAAACATATATTTTGCATAATTTTCTCATAATCTAAGTTATGTAGTGTACAAGAGTAATGAAATGACCTACTTTCTGTTGATTTGTAATTCAATTTGGAAAATTATGAAAGTTTATACAGATCTAGTCATTACTCGCAAACGTTAGTCAGTTTGCTTTTATAAATTTTATAAATTTTATTAAACACAAAGGTTACTTTTGTACTTACTCCACTACTAAAAAGGAATATCATAAAATATAAGAAATTAATATTTTATTATTATTGAAATTTTGTGACTAAATAAGACAATTTTATCTTGTAAATACCAATATATCATTTTATACTTGTAAAAAAAAATTAGACATAAATATGCAATAAGTTTGCAATGGGAAACTCAAATTGTAAAGGCGGCACTGTTAATTTTAAAGAAAATCTATTACGGAATATTATTTATAAATATGGTATATATAAAAAATAACAAATTTTGTTCATATTCTGCAAATTGTGCAGGAATTCAACTTTTTCAACAATTTATATATTTTGTTTATAAAAACTGTATATTTTCATGTTTTCGTTAGTAAAACTGCTAATTTCCTGCTAAAAATTGTCGTTTTCCAACTTTTTCAGCACAACATACATCAATTCTCATCTTATTTCATCACCCATTAAATTCCATTCAATTCTCTTTACTCAAACAAGTTGTACAATTAAATTACAACAAAATCCATTTCCCATTAAGATTCAACATCCACCGTCTCCATCAAAGACGGATGTGGCATTGTTCTTGGCATCCTAGTTCCACTCGACCATGTATTTTCTCTCACATCATAAATAAAAAACTTCATCGACTTATCCAACGCGAAAATCTTCGACCTCCATCCGGTCGCCTGCACCACCCACTCGGGTGCCACTCCCCTGCAAGGAACCACTTTCCACTCCGAGTTCCCATCGCTCAACTGATACAATCTCTGCGGCTTGTAATAATTAAACGCGTAAATGTGTCCCATCGCTCCCGCAGCGAACGGCTGCAACTGACCAAACTCCAACGGAAGCGACGGCAATTCGTGCCACGTTCGCGAGGCAGGTTGAAAAAATTCGCACTTATGGGTGGCCCCACCCATGACGTAGAACCGGGAATCCAATTCAACGATAACGGCCGTTTCGTCTCTTTTCTCTCGCAACGGCTGGACGTTGCGCCACACGCTCGATCGGAGGGAATCGAGTCTTTCGACGTGTGAAAGTGAGTTTCCGTACCGACCGACGCCGCCTACAGCGTGGACGGCTCCTCTCCAGCAGAGGATTTTGGGCCCGGATCTTGCGATGCGTAGATCGGCCAGTTGTTTCGTTTCTTTGGTCAACAAGTCCCGCACGTAGCAAAGAGTTAGCTTGTTTCCGTGCATGTCTTCGCCGCCGATGAAGAACACCAAGTCGTCGCAGTAGGCCAAGCCCTGTTTGTATTCTAGAGAAAGACCCAAGTCTTCTATGGGGCTCCATTCGTCCGTTCTGATGGAGTAAAAGATGATGGAGGCGCGGTTCGCTTCGTCTCTTCCGACTATCGCGAGACAGGGTCTGGGGTGAGTTTGGACGCGGTTCGAGGCCAAACAGCGCGGGGAGAGTTCAGCGACCAATGCTGTTCGGACTAAGTTTATGTTGGGGTTTGGCATTTGATTGTGGTGTTTGCTGTCTATGGTTGACTCTAACTGGGCAAAGCTGATCGGTTCCCCGCGGTCTCGTTGTCGAATTGTGACCGTGCCTGAGCAGGGAAAAAAACCATTAGACAAACAAAGCAAAATAAATTGCTAAAACCCAAATACTAATTGAATTAGGCTTTAAAACCTGTGTTTAATTTGTTAGCTGAACTTGCAATTTCTTGTAATCTATCTTTTAGTCTTGGATATTCTTTCAGAAGCTCTTCGTCCTCTAAAAGAAACCTAGCAAACACTTCCGATACATCGTCCAGCCGAACGTTCACCAACAACGACCGCACTGCATCTCTGCGCTCAATAGGACACACTTTAACCCACGATAAAACGGCTTGCAAAATCATCTCCGAAGGACATTGCCTGTCAATAGCAATATCCATGATAGCCAAGAAGTGGTCTCGGTTTAGATCTTGCAACTCATCCGCACTTATCAGTGGCGAAAGATTGCTCAAACTGTTTTTAACAGTTTTAAATTAATTTCAAGTGAAAATGAAAATTAAAAAAAATAAAAAAACTTACATGAATTCAAACACCATGTCGATTAATTTCCGGTTTCCCATTTTGTCGGCGAGCTGCAACATCGGTCTGAAGGTTAATCGATTCAATATATCCGACATCGATTCAACGAACATTTCTTGCACGCCAAAAACTCCGAGTTTGATTGAACTGCTGAACACAGAACTCACCTAGAAAAACAGAAATTTTTAATATTTTTTAATTTACTAATTTCTTATTTACCTTTTCAAATGGTAAATCTATCAAGGATAAAGATCCAGAGTATATAAAATCGAGTAAAACATCCATAACTTGATAATCGACTCCTTGTAACGCAACCGTGTCAGTTGGTTCTTCCTCTTTCTCCATTAGAAACAAGTCTTGGAAATAAGAGCTTCCACTTGATAAAATTACTTTGTGCACGGGGAACACGTGGTTCCCGCAAACTATAGTTAGGTCAGTAAACTGGTTTTTCTTTCTATGTTTGTTTAGCAACATTCGAAATGTTGCATTCATTTCCTTCTGTTTCACGTCGGTGGTATCTTCGTTATTCGACGTTGTCGTTTCGGGAGCTGCGAGCGATCGCTTACTTTCAGTGGGAGAAATATTAGGGCGATCAAAAACCTAAAATAAGTTAACAGTTAATCATTGAATTGTATTTCAAATATTGTTTTAATTTTTATTAAATATTTTTAAACTGCGGACCAGTGTTCGCCGCCATTAAAATTTACTCACCTTCCGAAAATTGTCCATCATTTTGTATCGGAAATTAATTTCAGTCGTACGGTAAGTCTCTGTTTAAATTATTATATGACAAACAGCATTCTGGTAAATATGTTTGTATCAATAAAGAAACAGCTGTGCATCTCGTGATCACGTGCAAAAACAATACAGCAGTTTAAACGAATTGTTTGAATTCAGCAATTCGAATTGAAATGAGCTAAGGAGGAAAATTCAGTTGAAAATCGCCACTAAAAAAAGAATCTTTGGGGGGAATTTTGCCAGTTATTGATAATTAAATATGGGAGGATCGAAGCGACCTGCGAGCAGTGCAACGGTAAAAATTTTCAATTTTTTTAAAGATTTAAATTTTTATTTACCGTAAACACTTTTAAAAAAATCTCTTTTCAGCCTACTCCTGTGACTGGTGAAAGCAAGGCGCGCCACGAAGCTAAACGCATGAATAAATCTGCTAATTTGCTTCGACCCAAAGCAGCAGCACCTCGACGACGAGTTGTGCCATTTTGCGCTAAAGCAATCGAATCGGAAAACCAAGGCGATCAAGAAGTACAGTCCACATCAGAGGGCTGCCAAAAATTACCCTCAGAATAGTTAATTTGGATGTAAAATGTCCCTTAAACTTTTTCTTGTTCAGTGATTAATTTACTTTCAAATGTATTGTATGCAAAAACAATGAAAATGTAAATAAACGTTTTTGATTTTACGAATTAATTTACTGTTATAAAATTTCACCATTTAATTGTTTTAATTTTATGGAATTTGTGGAATTTCTATCAAATTTGGGTTTAGCTTTACCCAACGCTAATCTAAATACAAAGAAAAAAATTATTAATGTTTAGTTTTCTCGTGTGGAATGTATTATTTACCTAGGTCGTCCTTGGTCAAGACTGGTTACAAGATGACATGCTTGACATAATTCCTGACTCGAAATAAACCCGCAACGTAAACACTGCCGTTTGATTGACGTCTTGACATCATCTTTAATCGACAAATTTTCACCCGAGTGTATAATATCTAAAAAAAAAAGAAAAATGATTTTAATAAAATATATTTTAAATTACACAAAATGTTAATTAATTACCAATAATTGAACTAGGACGAATAACTTCGAGATCTTTGAGAAATGTTCTGGCGTGACCTCGGTATGCGTTTGGAGAATAAATACATTCTGTCGAAAAGTAGTCTAGTTTTTTAAAGTAAGCATACCTTTAAAAAAAAATTTATGAAAAATATTCACTCGGGATAAATAAAATTCGATAATTACATTACTATTTCCTTTTCGTATGTGTATTTAAATGGTTTACATCTCGGCAAATGTCCATCGCGGCCCTTAAATGACAAAACAAAACCATAAATTCTCTGTGAAAACGCATAAAATTATAAGTATTACTCACTGTTGTGATATTTGTACATCTTTTAAGCCGAGAAATATCGCCGCGCAAAACTAAAATGAGAATTTCGCATTTAATATCTTCAGTTAAATGTTTTACTATTTTATTTCTCTACCATTCATGATCACTGTCTCGGCAATGTCATCTGCGTTGTGTCCCGTAACGATTTTATCAACTCCCAACATAATGGCGCCTCTATCTAAAGCTTGCCGCCGAAAGACGCCACAAAATGTGCCTTTAAAAGTAAACTTGTATTAATTTTTCATTATATATGCACAAATAAAATCAAAGAAATCACTTACAATTGTTTCTACGGCCAATTTCTTGAACAACTCTATCCATTGTCCAGCCATATAATTCCTAAATCAAAAAATTGCATTTAATTAAGGTTTATAACATAAAATATCGAATTCATTACTTCATACGACAAAATCTTTAACGGAATACCGTATTGATCTTTATTCCTCTTTACTGTCTGTTAAAAAAATTATTTTAATTAGTTTTAGTTGGAAAATATCATAAATTTTCGTATTAAACCTCTAAAGAATCGTCCCTGTATCCGGTGATACCCTCATCGATGGAAAGTAAAACAAGTCGCAATCCGTAATTATATTTATCGTTCAATAACTTCATGATGTATGCCAAAACAGTTGAATCTGAGAATATGTAAATGAGTCATTAACAGATTATTCCTATTTTTCATTTCACTTAATTACCTTTGCCACCCGACGCCGCAATAGCAACGAAGTCATTTTCTTTGAATAATTTAGCTGACACAATCGTGTGATGAATTTCTTCTTCAAAAGCTCGATAAAAGCATTCTTTACACAGCGCAGAGCCCTATAAATCAACATGAAGGACACCATAGACACGTGTTATTAAATGACTTAATTTTCCGTCGTAAATGTCACTTACCGTTTTTGGCCGCTTTAATGCTGCACGGTTTTCACAAATATTACAAGTAGGAGCCATTGGATAAATTGAAAAATTAATATTCTAAAAAGTACAGAGATAACATTCAATGACTGAATAGCTATGGTGCAACTCTCGTTGTATCCGGTCTGGTAACGTCAAAAGGTGGCGCGGGTTTTGTGAAAAGAAATCACTAATCAGCTAGATAAAGACCGATACTTCCGCGTTTTCAAAATTATGCGTGAATTATTTTTCAGGGATTTTATGAAGTAAATGGAATTTCTTTTCTTTATCAAAACACAATAATTGAGACTTTGTTTAATAGTTTAATGTTTTTTTATATCTTTAATCAACAAACCTGAAGTTGTGAAGTGACAAATAACTACTGAAAACTAAAAATAGTAATCATAAACAGGTGCATTTGAAAATAAATAGTGTTGTGAATTTCTGAAATGCATCTAAAAAAATTATTAACTGTACTTTACATGTTAATTCCATATTCAAGTCCCTTTTTTTCGTGTTAAAAATTGTTGCTCCTCTCGTCTTTTTTGTTTATTACACTGTTTAGTTGGATTTTTAAAATAGTTACAAATGTTTGTTTGCACTGCATCAACAGATGTTAACAAACACTTGCAACCATAAACAACAAATAGAACAACAAAGATCTGTTAGAAAACGTTATAAATATTTCGCATTAAATAAAATCATAATAATTACTAACCTAATTAACGACTAATCAGCCATAATTCACACTGAAATTACAATTCAAACATTAAAAAATAAATAAATTTAAAAACTCATTAAATTTCATCATTAAACTTCAAATTTACAAATTATTACAATTTCCCATAATTCCAAGCATAAATTATGAACTGATTTCATTCATTCATATAACAACAAACAATCACACAATTCGTTTTAAAATTGACTAGATAATCCACAATAAAATATCAGTAAATAATAAAATATCAGTCAATAAATAATAAAAATTTCATTTTACATAAAATTCCTATCATCCATATAAAAAAAAAACAAGGAAAAAATTTTTTTGATCATCAAATTACATTAAAACAGTTTCAAACAGTTTCGTTGCATTCTTAGGCACTTTATAAAATCAACTTATAAAACCTTAAACCATTGTTTGTTAACTGTTTCTAAATCCGATACCAGCATCTAATCCGCCAGACACAGACAACGGAGAACTTGCCATTACATTCGTAGGTGTAACGGCAGGCGTTGAATTTGATGACATTGTACTGGGACTGGTGGGATAATTTGTTGTTCGATTAGCAGAAGGAGCTAAATTAAGGTATCCTGGACGTGATGGGCGCAGGCTTGCGTCGTCAGGATGTAAATAAAGATGACGATGCTCTTGTTGTTGAAGACATCTGTGTACTACATCTGGTAGGGAGTCGAGTTGCTCTTGAATGGCTGCCAATCGTTCGTCTACAGCGTTGATGCGATTTTCAAGAATTTCTTGTCTCGCACTCATATCGGAAACGATTTCATATACTGAATTCTGGGTCTGAGTGTTAGAAAAGTAAAGTGAAGTGTTTTTGGGAAATGTTATGGAAATGTAAGGAAATTATTTGTTTAAAAGGAAGTCTCCTTAGAAAATGATTTATGACTTAGACGGTTTTCTGCATAAATAAATTAGTTAATTAATCAACAATTCATTAATTAATTTTATGCAATTAATTACCGTAAACGATTAAAACGTCTGTTACACAGAATTTATGGAGAGATCGATTATTTGCAATAAATTTAGTAAAAGAAAGTTAAGTTTAAAAAAAAATAAAAATCGCCGAAAATATTAGTTTTACAAAAATCAACAAATTCTTAATACATTTAATACCCCGAAGAATTGCCCCGACTCATTAAAACATCTAATTAAGACTAATTAAGACTCAAACTTAGATACAAATCATGCTTAAAAATACAAAAACAACAAACCTTCGCCATGTCTGTCATCGTATTAGCATTATCTAACAATTTGCGCTGATCCATCTTCACCTTTCTAAGACTGCAATCAAACCTCACAATGAAACACAACCAAACACAAAACTCAAATCACCTCACCAACCTGTAAATTGCCATCAGAAATTTTCGTTGGTGTGCCCTTACTTTGGCGGAATTTACGCGTTTAACGAGTCGCGTGTTTTTATAGATGAGCCAAGTTTCCCTCAAAACGTTAGCAGCAGCATTTTTTAACTACAAAATTCATCAGTTATTATTCACATCTACGAGCTACAACAACAATAGCGTTTAGAAATGGCTGAGAACCGATACCTACAGGTTTGACAACACGAAATACACCGTGCATTAATAATGGAAAAGAAAATTACGAACGTTTAGGAATAAAACAGATCACAAATTACGTAATAAAGTGATCCCTAATGCTGTATCGTGTAATCATGTTAGTTTTAATTAACAATGTGACGTCATGTAATTAACTGAATTTAATTAATTAATTCTGCTTCTTAAATAAAATATAAAAACAGAAAACAGCAATAAATCCTTTTCAGATAAAACGAGAGCCCAATTACTTGAGTATCGTTACCTTAATACTTTAATACATAAAAGATTTATAAAGGGAAGATTGAAAACACAGCAATAGATATCAATAAACAAACTTCTCTTTAATAAGAAAAACTTACCTCGAGTGTTGTTTCGATGGGATTAGGAAAGAAAACAGAGTCTAAGAAAAATAAAGCCTTAAATTGGAATTTCAAATATTGCGAAAGCCCTTGCCAAGAATCCCAATGAATAATCTCATAATATTCTCTTGTGTAGCTTTAAACCGCCGGGAGGTAAATCTTTGTAGAGGAGTGAGAGAGTTGGTTTTTCTAAAGAATACCCAGTGTCAGCGAAGGGATTTAAAGATAAGGGTTTGGTGAGTTCATGTAAAATGGAATGTTTTAATAAATATAGTGACCTTGTTATTCCTATCATTTTTTTTCTGATTTAAGAAAGGGATAAACAAGAAAATATTTTTGTATTTAAGTACTGTACTTTATAAATCAAAATGTTGCAAAAAATGTTGTAGGAGGTTCATGCTGATAAGGGTAACCGTTATTTATGGTATTTTTGAATTTTATTGTAAATGTTTTGATAGTTGATATTTGAGATTTAAATGAGTGATGATTGTTTTTTATATTCAAAGTGTGAATGAAATTTCAATTGAATTTCTTGCCACTTTTTATTTCCTCAGATAATGGAAGGCTAAAGAAGATAAAGTGTCGTTGCTCCAAAACAGGAAATTTCCATTTATTTTTCTGTTCGGATTTTTCTTGGATGAAAAAGGAAGGGTTAAACTCATTCTAAAACAAAAGTTGAAGCAACCATTATTTTAACATCTCTCAAGAAACCAATTCCCCTGTTATCTGGTTTTGCGCTGATCTGAAGCTATACAGGAAGGAAAAAGAACACTCAAAAAATAAGTTAAAAAATGCATTAGAACGCACGCGTGGACATTGGAAAATTGATTTCCGGGATAAAAAACTTCCTGATAATCAGCAAACTCGGAATTAGTCATCAAAAAAAACTAAAATCACAAACGTCAAATGGGAATTTGTACTCAAGTAACCATTAAATCCCTAAAACCACTTCGGCTCCACTACTTTCTCCATCCACTTTGTATAAAAACTTGAGTAGTCAAAACCGAATTAGTTTTCCAGTTTACTCAACATCTTGCATCAAGCTGGACCATAGAAAACCAATGAAAACTTGGCACAACATCCAATTCTACAGAAAAAAAAATATATAAAAAACACTTTTCCCCAATATACAACACAAAATCTAACATGGTTTTAAGCCTTTAAAATGTACAAAGCAACCAAATTCATTCCTAGACGTTCATAATGAAAAAATGAATCCAACATGCGAGTGGATGAACTACTTTTTCATGGGGGATCTTACCCTTTTGGTGAGTTGGGTATCCATCATGAAATTATGCACATGTTTTTCGGCTGTTGTCAATTCCATCTTTCTGGCTACAACAGCCACCACTAATGCAGTGGAGGCCGCCCCCTGCCGAAACAAACACAAATTGAGCTAAGTAGGCTTGTGACCACTTACCCGTTTAGTGAGCTGTGTGTCCATCATGAAGGTGTGCACGTGTTTCTCAGCACGGGAGAGTTGCATTTTCCGTGACACCACGGCTACTAGTAAGGCCGTACATGCAGCGCCCTGAATAGACACCGACATGGCCGACGACAGCTCAGAAGTCACGTTACATGTTTTAGGCCGTTACTTACCATTATTCCTGTGCTCACTGCAATCATTCGGCCGCAATACGTATTCGGGACGATATCACCTGTTCAAATTTAGAAAAAATAAACTTATTTGTCGTGAATCTGAGGGGTGATAAAAGTTACTTCCGGTTTGCTTAGAAATTTGAAATTTTCAGGGTTTCTAGTACAAGAGTAGTACTTAGTGCCCTTAAAATTTCATGATCGACAGCCAACCGGAAATGCAATTTTTGCTCGCTCCAAATGCCAACGTGATGTATTGTGAGATAAAGAACTGATTTGGTTTATGTATATTTGAGTGCTGATA
The DNA here is from genome assembly GCA_034700445.1 of Stenotaenia linearis. NCBI lineage: Eukaryota > Metazoa > Arthropoda > Chilopoda > Geophilomorpha > Geophilidae > Stenotaenia > Stenotaenia linearis. The sequence continues at coordinate 38,649 of JAQIXT010000303.1, forward strand.
AAAGCTACTTCCGGTTTGTTTAAAAGTTTGAAATTTTCAGGGTTACTAGTACAAGAGTGGTACTTAGTGCCCATGCAATTTCATGACCGACATTCAACCGGAAATGCTATTTTTGCTCCCTCCAAATGCCAACGTGATGTGAATACGATAAAGCATTGATTTATTTAGACACATTTGAGTGCTGAAATAAGCTACTTCCGTTTTGTTTAGAAGTTTGAAAGTTTTAGGATTTCGACAACAAGAACGGTACTCAAAGCCCTTAAAATTTCGTGATCTACCATCAACCGGAAGTGGCATTTTTGCTCACTCGAAATACCATCACGACGTGAAAAGATAAACAATCTCATTACAAATTTGAGCATGGGAAAAGAATCATGTCTAGATTGGAGAGGAAACTGAAATTTGTAAGACCTCCACCTACAAGCAATAGACCTTAGTGACTCTTACAATATCAAATCCCTAATCAAAACGGAAGTGCCATTTCACCCTCTCCAAATTGCAGTGATGTAGTGAATGTTGTACACATAAGTGCGCCGTTATTGGCAATTTCATGTTACAAATTATATTTGTCCAACATATTTCTTGCTCTCAAAAAGTGGTCAGGAAGGAAATTGGATGAGATGCCATTCAACACCACAAATGATACGATCTCGCAATCACGGCAAACGTTCGCAACATAACAAGAACGACTTTTATTGGCCAAACAACAGGCGCAAACGACTCAAGCTCATTTGTCTCGTTGAAATTAACTTTTCACGCAATTAATCAATTTAATGATTAATTTTAAAAATCCTAATTCCCGCCTCATAAAGGAACCAAGTTGATCAATATTTATAATTTCCGGAATGTTATTCGAATCAAATTTTAATTTAAAAAGAAAAAATAAAATTGGAAATTTCGTCACGTTTATCTTTTATTCTCTCGGACCTATTCTTTCAACACGAAAAAAATTAAAGCCAAAGAATAATATACTGTATATTGTTCTCTTTATACCGACTTTGGCACTGAGCCTGGAGATAAACATTTCCTTATCAATGGAAAAGACAGAAAGTCACGCACAAACGTCAAGATTTTATTTCTACAACTGATTTATTCAGGTTTCATTATTTACCATTACTTTTCCTTTATCACGTCCTACGTTTGTACATAGAAAGTGCTTGTCTCCATTAATTAACTTACTGCATACGTGACGTCGTGTTCCTCTCAAACGCAATAAAATGATAGAAAACAACAAACCTTCGTGTGCAACTGCTGTAATTTAATTTATGGTAAGTTTTGGTTGTGCGTTAATCAATAACTGAGTTCTGAGTCTGAACTATAAGTTATTTTTGACTTATACATCTTTTGAAAGTCGTTATTTGATTTGATATTATTAAATAACAACGTGCAGTTGTGGCAAGAGTTTGCTCTCCTCTTTTAGTTTAATACAATTATATTTTCACGTAAAATTAAAATTTTAGTATTTGGTTAAGAAATTGAATTTTATCATATAGAAATCAAATCAAAAGTAAAACCAAATATTAATAAAATTTAATAAAACTTGTTTCGCTTGCTCGTACTTGTTCTCGATAGTCAAAACAACATCAAATATTTTATAACGATCGATGTACATAAAAGAAATGCTTTTAACAGTAAGTAGAAACAAATACAGAACCAAAACATATGTTAAGTGGAATAATATTTTCAAAACATTCCAGTTTTTTCATAAAATTTTCAAAAATTTTCATGAAATTTTCAAAGATTTTCATGAAATTTTCAAATATTTTCAAAACTATTCACAGCATTTTCATGAAATTTAAAATGATTTTCGTGAATTTTGATAGTTTTTCTTTAAATCTTGAAAGTATCAAGATCTTTCCAAAGTTCAAATATTCTTAAATCATTTAAAACAATTTTGTGTTTTCCATGCACAATTTATTTTATAATACAGTAATATCAAAATTAAAACATTCGCTTTAAGAGAAACACAAATGGACTACTTTAAAAGCAATCATGTATTATTTATACCACATACACATTCACTTCTAAAACTTCCATTTATTTTTCTTTTCAAAACAGAATTCAATACCTACCATAACCAACAGATAGAAAGGTGATGGCGATCAACCACATGGTATTTAGTAAATTAGCATGGTCGTCGTCATGGTGACTAGAATTAGAAATCAATTCATTTCAACATTACAATTATATCTCTATCCATTATCTAACCAAACTCCTAATTTATCGCGCAAAATCGCGCATTCAAAGTTTTATCTATTGAATGTGCATCAAAATCGCTAATCAAGCACACAAATTCATTAATTCGCAATCTTTTGATCCAAACTAAACCAATTTCCTAACTTATCTCCCAAAACAAACTAAAAAATATGATATGACAATGCGTGTATTGCGAGCTTTCATGCTATAAGGGGCAGCGATACTCTAATAAAGAAAAACGTATACTCGGAAGACATTTAAAGGACTGTGACAACTTAGAATGTGCGATAATGCGATATATCGTAAATCGTAATTCGCAATTGCGATCATTTATTTGCATTATCGCGATAAATATCGCAACAAAACTGTTTGCGATATACAGTATCGCAGGTGCGATATTGAGATATTACGATAATGCGATATTTTGCGATAATTCAATATATTTGCAATATTGTAATATTTTGCTTTGCTGCAATATTGGAGCTATTTTGTTGAATTGTTGTCATTTATTTCTATAATTTTGCCGTTACAACTCAATTTTTTTAATTTTTCCATATCTCAGAGAATAACAGTATCGCAAACATCGTAAAATATCGCAAATTATCAATTATTGCAATATCACAAAATATCGTAAACTATCGCAAATTATCGTAAAATATCGCAAATTATCGCAAATTGTCACATTATCGTGATATATCGCAATTGTTGCAATATATTGCGATAACGATATATCGCATGCTGTGCGATATTTTCTCAATATCGCATCGCACTCAGAAAAAAATAAAATCGCACATCCCTAGTGACAACAACAGTTGTACTGCTGGCTTTCACGCTACAAGAGACAGCGATAATCTAATAAAAGAAAAACAAAAAACCGGACTCACCGTTCACAAAGTCTAAGTGTCCAGCTGGCGATGACCCAGAGAGAAACCATGAAAACTAAAAGTACAGTGCCGGGGCAAATGGTCATTAAAGTTTTAAGAACAAAACGTGTATTGAAATTAATTCTGTTCAAAGCGCCAATGGAACGTGACGATGCATCGGTGAAAAGTTTACTGTGCAACAACATAACACGGCAAATGAGGTACAGTCGGAGAAACATGGGCAGCGACAGAACCACATCGATAGGAACTTGGCGAGTTCGAATGATCCCTTCCTTATTGGCGAGCTTCGTCGTCCACTGGAAGGAATAATCTCCCGGAATCGGATGAATGGCACAAACAATCAGTTCGATGGCAATTTGACAAATGCGTTGCCAAGTCATAGCAATGCGCCAGTCGTCTGCACAGTTGTCGATCATAAATAACTGCAAAAAGAAAAAAAAATTACAATTTTATTACGCGTAAAATTATATTTCCACGTAATTAATCCTTCATTTTCCAATAAATTGCTACTAAATCAATTGTGACCACAATTTCCCTCTTTCAAGCCGAAAAGGGAATACTTGGCTTCACCGGTGGACCCATTTTGGCATCCAGCCAGTGAGAATAAGTCTCTACTTACAAAATTTAATGTCAGACAGAAAACTAAATCTGCAAGCAAATTGGTATCTTACCTTTTTAGTTTAATTACAGTTAAAAACAATAAAAGCTTTTACTTTAACCTTGGGAAGTTTTAAATGACCTTTTGTTGTAAACAGCATTGAAAAGATCCCAGGAGATCTCCACACAAACTATAATAACAACTGGCTGGGAGAAAGAGATAAACAGTCGAGTTTCTTCTTGTAAGAATTATAATACTGGTTATCGGAGAGGTTTTGTTAGAGAGTTTGCGGAGAATAAAACTTATGTCTTATAACTTATAAATTCCATGTTAATTATAAATCTAACTTATATTTAACATGGAATTTATAAGTTATAAGACATAAGTTTCGTTCTTCGCAAACTCTCTGTTGTTTCATTATAAGTAAGGCAATTTTAACTTTTTTTTAGAAGTTTCAATTGGCAACAACAGTCAGATATATAGCACTGGGAGTTGTGCTAAACTATTTGTACTTTTGTAAACAGTTGTAACAACTTAAAGTTGGAATTATTTTGGGATGATAAATTAGGGTTATTTGGTCAGTTGATTATCAACTTAGGGATTAAATATGATACAAATAAATTGAGTAATAAATGTAAAGAGTAAAATAACAAATCTGTCATAATTAAATCGGCTTACAATGCTGAAATAAACTGCTTTTAGAATATTTATTGTAATTATTTTGTTTTCGCAGTCGTTTTACAGCTTCAATACTGCATTTGTCATTAGCCAAGACACGGAAGTGCCTTTCTTGCAGCTGTTTACGTGCGAAGTCAAGCGGAAAATGTTTGGCAGACAAAGCAATTGAAGCAGAGAAGCCTTACATAAAACATGTTGGGTATTGATGAAACAATTAGAAAAAGGTGAGTACGTAATTGAATTACGCGGAGGTAATTTTCCAATTCTTAGTTTTACCACATTGGCTTTCAGACCAAAATGTTATTTTTCTTCTTCTCAATTTCTGTTTCGCTTGCAGCAACATCAAGTAAATCAATATTTGGACGCTTGGGTCTAGTTTGTTTCATTCATTGTAGCACCGAGTGATGCAATTCACTTGTTCTAGACGTAAAGTGTTATCCCTAAATAGAAAGACTAGAAAATTACATCACATCTGCGACAAATTCGTGGTTTGTCAATGAGTACTGCACCAGAGGGAAATTGAAACGATGTCGTGTGATGAGTCGATGTAATTTGTTATCTCGAAATTCTTTATCGCAAAGCTACTTTCTCCTCTCAGCAGTTTCTAATCAATTAAAGTACCCAAAACACCGACTCATTTCAGTCAGTTTAATCAGATTAATCAGTCAATGTCTGAAATCTTAATACATTGTTTTTAAAAAATCAATTCATCATTTTTGTTATTCTTTTAGCAATCTGTGGGTGAAACAAATAAATGTAAATGCCGCAATGAATAAATGAGATTTTTTCGTGATATGTGAGTTGCTTCACGGCAAACTTTCACAATTGTTGTCAAGCAAATAGAATGACAGTGCTCCCAATGGCAGTTTTGTGTGTGTCTAATGTCATCGATTGTCACCGGAAAATGAAATAAGAACGAGAATACACACAAGAAAAATTTAAAAAAAAAAGTCTACACACTTAACCAATATATCAATAAATATTGAACTATTGGACAGAAAAATTAGATTGTGAGAGAAACCGCAGATGAATAATGTATAAATCCTAAAATTCGATTTACCAAAGACAAATTATATAATTTAATTTAAAGTTTTACCATTTCATATTCCATATAACGTTTACTATAAAAATGAAATAATCATCATCCACCACATTATTTTATTTAAAATAATTACATCCATTACCATCTAAAAATCGAGGAACTTACAACACATCTGCCGAACTCATCATTTATTCCGCAACACAAGCACTTTTAAAACTCATCTAATTCAATTCACATTTGCGAATTCCAAAAAAAAGAAACAAAATTACCTTCAAAATTATTATATCTTTAAATGATTTTTATTCGCGTTTCCTCCTCGGCAATAAAGATTCGGCACAACTTAAGTGTTGTAACCATAGCAACCGCAAGTTTATCAAGGTCGCAGCACGAAAAATCCAATGAAGAACCATTCTTTCAAGTCGGTAACGATTGCGAAAAAAACATTTGGCGAAAACACTACGAATTGCTGCCAAATGAGTTGGAGTTAAAAGTTTAACCGATTTTCACTTTACCTAATGTCGATACTAAATATTGGAGTTTCCATTCCGTTTTGCCAAAAGTATAAACTTATATAACATCAGAAAATATGTTTACACACATTTAGCAAACTTTTAAATTGACTCGAGTTGTGAATGGGTTTGTTTTGTATGAAACAAACACTATAACTTAGATGCTTTGCCAAGGACTTGACTCTTAAGTGGTTTGTCGTCTCACTTGCTGAATTGACAGTTGGTCAAGTTGCAATTGTCAGTTGGTTCCTAAGTGCGGCGCATCAATTTTATAGAGAGTTAGCGAAAACTTAGTACCAAGCTACCAATTTACCAACATACAAACAGAAACTCGGTTTCTTAGTAGGT
>JAQIXT010000304.1:0-44792 GCA_034700445.1 Stenotaenia linearis
TCTGTTTGATATGACCATTCACAGATCTGGCAGATTAGATACTCTGATCTGAATCAGATTAAAAATTTCCATAAGGGTGGTTAATTTCTAATTTTTTGGCTAGAAAATTATGAACCAAAAATGCTGAATCCTCAGGTTTTATAGGAAGAACTCGTGGTTAAGGTGTTCAAAATGCAGCAAAAAAGAAATAAAATACGGTAACCTTGTGATTAAAATAACCTTTCATCCCAACCAAGGATATATCCAACTCCTTGGTCCAATGCGATGTCTAAAGTGTCCGAAATGACGCAAAAACGAATTTAAAAAGGAAAAAAATCAAGCCAAACAACCACACGTTCAACGCAGTGGTCAGAAGCGTCCGAAACGACGCTAAAACAAATTTAAAAAGAAAAGAAATTAAACCAAACAACCATGCGTTCAATGCAGTAGTCAAAAGCATCCGAAACGACGCTAAAATGATAAAAAATTAAACCAAACAACCACGTGTTCAATGCAGTGGTCAAAAGCGTCCGAAACGACACTACAACAAATTGAAAAAGGAAAAAAATTAAGCCAAACAACCATGTGTTCAACGCAGTGGTCAAAAGCATCCGAAATGGCGCAAAAATAAATGAAAAGGAGTGAAAAACCAAGTATAATAGCCAAGCGGTCACCACAGTGGTTATGGCATCTGAAATGACGCAAAAATAAATGAAAAGTGTGACGGTTGGAATGGCAACCGTACGTTCCATGCTACGGTAGCCATAGTGACCAACCGTAGTTTTACCCAGAGAGTATGCAAATATCTATTATTCACCCCAAAGCTGAATTTCAGCTTGGTTCCCAGTCAATTCGACCCTGCAGATCACGATTCTGCAGTTAGATTGACATTTCAAGCACTAATTTAGCTGCTACGTTCATTTAAAGTGTATTTAAGCCTAACAGCCAACGTGGCCGCCGTTTTGGTTAACTACCAAAAGAGGGCAGTTTAACTAGATTTAATTCCTTTCTGGTATTTGGCTCTTATGCAAATTAGAGATATTCTAATTTGCCAGAGATAAGAATTTCCCACAATTCAGTTCTCTGGGACTATAATGGCCAACCGAGCCCAGAATCCCTCCACTCTGACTCTGAAACCAAACTTGAACTTGACTTGAACTTGACTTGACTTGTTGTATATTGTATTGCATTGTTTTATTGAAAGTGTATTTCATTAATTGTGCTTGGTTTGTGACCAAGAAGTGTATTTCCTTCGCAACGTGTCTTGACCATACTCAAGAAGTGTTTAGTTTAGTGCATTTGTTATGGCCTTAGGGAATTGAATGTCGATTAACTGATGATTCTTATTCCCGCGCTCAATTTAAGGGTTGCTTGCCGGAATAATGGGGATTTAGTATAATTCCTTGTCTCGATCTAAGGATCGGACGATGAATTCGGTTGGGATTTCCTTTTGTTCTTTTCAGATCGCCGTGATTCCGAATAAGTAACCTCGAATAAATAGCCTCGCGATAATCGACGATTCGCACGTTGCGAATGTCGCAGCGTGAAACAACGTACGACGGTTAGTCGGTTTTCCCCCGATTCTCTGACGTAATTCCTTTCCAGCGATCGTAGTCCGCAACGTGGTTAGGAATAATGTGGTTAGGTAATTCGTTATGTTAGAATGTTAGAATTGGTCAGTGTCCGGTTTCCACTCCCAGTTTAAGGGCTGTTAGTCGAAACCAGTTTAATTTGTCTCCACGCTTCAGTTCAAGGGCCGATGATTGGATTACAACATTTCTAGTCACTTCCATTATCGCTTTAAGGGCCGTGTATCGACTTGACGACCCCTTTTCTTAGTGTTAAGCTCTTAGAGATTTTATTTATATCAATTATCGATTGATTATTACCGATAATTGATGAAAGTCACAGTTTAACTTGTGACTTGTGTCGGACTTGTCGACACATTAGCTTAGTTTTAAATTGGACCGTGATATTCGCCTTTCAACTCATTTGCAACATAAAGTGGTGACTTAGAGATTCCAAGTCGTAAAGAAACACATGGCGAATTGAACCGGGTCAATTCGCACATGGCCTAATCTAGGAAACCACCAAGACGAAGTCCGGCTGGAACTTCCAGCACATATTATCCAATTTGGACCATATTCAACCATGTAATTGTAATAAAATAACTTATTCATCTTTAATAAATAGTATAACTTTATTAAATTTCGTTTCACTTCCAATTTGGTTGTATGACGCCATCTTGTTATCCATTAACATTTCCAACGTGATCAAATGTCAGATTGATAACCATGAAAATAGGAATACGGGAATTATTATTGTGACGGGGACGAGAAACTCGTCTTCCCCGCGTTAAAATCCGTTGTGCAGACCTTTTAAGACCCCAATTAGCCATTCTTGTATTCTCAATCGTCACAAAAGGAATGGAAAAACCAAGTCTAATAGCCACACGGTCACCGCACTGGTTATGGGTCCGAAATGATGCAAAAATAAACAAAAAGAAGAGAAAAACCATGGGCCAATGAATGAATTGTCTTACCACACTTATGATGTCAGTCACCTGGTGGTCAGGTTTTCAAACCCATGAGATTACCCTTTGCAGTGTCTTATTACCCAAAGAACCCGGCCAATATTTCATCAAAGCATAATGATGCGTTAAACAGCGAGTTAAGAGCGCGTTAGATTTCCACAATTTGATTGACTTGATAGCCGGAGCAATCAAGACCACTGCGTTTGAGAGATTCCGGATCCCGCTAATCACCACTGTCGTGATCTGGCAACGAGGCCAGATGTACATATGTCAGGAGGAGGTGGGTTCCAACATCCGTTTGTGGGCTTGTCAAATCGCGGAACGACCAGAACTGATTGACATCTACCAACAATGGGAGGCCGAAATCAAACAGAATAATGCTCGTTCCCAAATGCCATGTGAGATACCACCCGAGTGGTTCGAGGATGCCGCGCTGAAGAAGACTCGTCGAGCACGGATTCACGCTCGGCCAAGATACCGGACAACTCTGCTCTTGATTTGCCGACAACTGTCACCATCGAGGAAGTCGTCGTTTCGGCCACCACCAGAGGAAACCAAGAAATTCCGCCTCCGACCCTCAATGTCGCAGACTTACCCTCATCCAACGGAGGAGAGATTTTGTCAACATTCCTTGATGCTCCCTAGACGATGGAGATCACCACCAATTTTGAGGAGACCATTGTCAAATTGACTGACATGCCCGCTGTCACTTGGGGCGATCAGATGGAGTTGCTGCCAGACGACTCACAGGAAGTCGAAGTCTCCATGTTACAGGAAACCAGCCTTCCTACAACTGAAGCCAAAGAGTGAAACACCCAAGCCCGCTTGCCATCCCCGATCCATCGGTCACTAGCGAAAACCTTGAGTGGTAGGGGACTCGAGCTGTCGATCTCTCACACCACCCAGGGATCCACAATTATCGCTTCTAGTAATTAAACGTCAAGGAGTCAGCGCAATCAAGCCCACCACTTCAAAAGAGAAAAACTGTGATTTCGCTTTCAATTACTATTATTTACTTGTGTGCCCGAAATTTCGAAAACACATTAATCATAGTCATTTCTGCTGTTCGAAAAGTTAGGAGTTAGTTAAAAAGTTTTTGTTTGTACAAGAAGTTTGTAGGGAAAAAATCCCGCTCCCTCCCTTCTTAGTAAATTTTCGTTTGTTGAATGTTCAAAACTATAATCACCAACTAACCCCCACGATCTGTGCTAAAAATTAAGAGGCTAAGGAAGCCATGAGACGGAATTTTCCACCTTGAATTCTTTTGTAAAGTACTAACACGAAAAATTTTATTAAAATAGTTTATTTTTTGCATTCTTAACAATTCAATTGTCAATTGTTTTCCTCCGGAAACCTCCGAGCAGTGACTCCTTAGTTAGAAATAATCGAGAGTTCGATTTAAGTAAATAAAGAAAAAGAAAAATATTATTTTATTCAGGGAAAAATTGGTACGATACATCATAAATTACAACAAGTCGAATACTCGAACTGTTTCATACTACGGCAGGCAGTAATTCACAGGAAGAAAGGTAATTTACACATTAAACAATCGATATCTCAATACATTGCAAACACTCACCTATTAATATGTTGCCATGGAAACATAGTCACAATCGTAATCGAATCATCAATTCATCGTCGCCATCTGAAAAAGAAAGTTGAAAAATAAAAACAGCAGACCCGCTATCAATTAAATTAAGAATAAGCACTTACCTAAATGATCAATCGAAAGACGATGATATTTGATGAACCAGACCTGGTTGTTACATCTCAGCGCTTCACGCTCAATGCTGTCCACCATGTTGACAGTAATGTCATCTCAACATAACTCATAGCGAAGCACGTGATGAGGTCTTATTTAGGAAAACAACCTCACAGGGGAACGTGTGATGGTTGGAATGGCGATCGCGCATCGTCTGTGCTCGTCGCCATAGCAACCAACCATAGTGACGCTTAGAAACCCTTTAATTTCACCATAATTCAACAGTTAGTTATTTATTGGATCCCAATATATATCTTAGTCAATTTGGAGAGACTCTGAATATGAAGTCAGTATAGTGATCTGAGTACAACTTTATTCGTGAATAACTATTTAAGTTTGTTCACCCTAACGAGACATATGGTCCAGAGTTGGACCAACGGTCAGCAGAGGACTCTGCTCCAGGGATTTAATCCCTTTTGTACAATTGGAGTTTGGCTAATCCCAAACTCCTACGATTGGGTAAAGGAAGAAATTTGCCCATCCTTACCCACAATGCATAGGAAACCCCTATATAAACCCTTGTTTTCGCTCAGAACCCCCCGCTCTGATACTGAAACAAAACATGGTTGATTGACTACAATTTGGGTGATTGACTACAATTTGGGTGATTGACTACAATTTGGGTGATTGACTATAATTTGGGTGATTGACTACAATTTGGGTGATTGACTACAATTTGGGTGATTGATTACAATTTGGGTGATTGACTACAATCCTTGTTGGCTTGGTGCACCAAGAAGTGTATACATTGGCCTAATGTGTGACTAGGAAGTGTTATATATTTCACATCGTGCGCTTGACCGTTAATCAAGAAGTGTTAGATTAGTGTATTTGCTAGGGCCTTAGGTGAACTTCCTAGCAACAGGTCAAGGCGTGTGAAAAGGAAGCATTTTTCCCCTTTCTTGGTTGTGGTCAAGGCTCCAACCAAGACTGGATTTCGGGAGGTTAGTTGACTATCGGTTCTCAAGGGGGCCGTAAAGAATGGTTTTGAGTCTTTCCATGCGGTGGTCAAGGCGATCGCATCGACGGACTAGTGATAGCACCATTCCTGCGCCCCATTTATGCTTATATCATCACTTGATGATGGGGAATCGTTACACTTGGATAACGACTTGTGTCGCCTGACACAATGCTCATATATTCCCTTTTAGTGCAAGTTTAACTCGGGAATTCCGAGTTACCATCATGGAAGACTTCAAACTTTGCCTCTTCACCTCTTTTTCCCCACATTCAAATGTTCGAACCACACTCTTACTCATCCTGACCTCTCGAGCCTCATCTCCGCAGTCCACGGAAGTCGTTAGGTTGTAAGTTATATCGTTATTTGTTTGAACGGCATTTCAGACCATTATTTTATGGTTAGTTCGCTCCCCAGATACCGGGTAAAGGTGTGGTATTTGGGCTGGTAAATATATCACCTCCACCCTCGGGTCAAGGCACGTGGGTCGATGGGATCTTTAGTTAATTGCATTGTTTAGATGCCAGATCATTGCTTCTCAATGATCTGTGGAAACACGTGTTGTGTGGGTTAACTTACGATATGTCGCTCAGACACCATGTTTAGTTGGACATTTCCCCCCTCCCTTTTAGCGTCCCTCGACAATCGACTTAGACTATAAGATCGATCACTAGACTAGGACGGTGGCACAGCGATTCCCACATTTAATTTGGTTCATAACTTTTTTTTCGACGGGAATCCATGTGGCCACTTTTGACAGGTTTCCCGTTGTTTATTTTCGACGGGAATCCTGTCGACGGGATTCCTTCGACGGGATTCCCGTCGATGGGCTTTCACGCCCCCAGGAATCCATGCCCCCAGGATATAAGTGTTATAAAAACGGTTGGTTTTGTTATTATATCGATTCGAACTCTGTGAAATAGATAGACATATTTGAATTACCCGCCATTTCTGCACCCACAATGCAATTTAAGCTAATAGATAGCGCTACTGTCTGAGTTCAATTTCTGCCTGTAGAAGTCTGAATATAAGGAACTAAGGACGTACTGTAATTTTTTTTTACAATTACAACCAACATTGTAAAATCAATTTATTTGTCAATAATTTTTTTCAAATGAAACACTGTTTCTATTACTAAAATATCAATAATATTTTCACAATTGAAAAAAAAACAACTTGTAGGCTATATTCTACTTTCGTGGTATGGCACAGATTGGTTGAGCTTTAGGCATAGTTATAACTTGATAATCATAATCAAAATTAACTTTCTTATCATTTGCTTTAGTAAATCTCAGGTTTTGCAACATGGATGTAAAATAGAGAAATAACTCCATCCTTGCTAATGATTCTCCCATGCACTGTCGCTTTCCTGCAATACGACCATATAAACCCATTATAATACAGTATTTATGTTGCATCTATGTTATTATACCCATAGAAAATGGAATGTATTCTTCAGTTCGCTTCAGTTGTCCATTTTCGGTTAAAAATCTTTCTGGTTTAAACTTGTCTGGTTCAGGAAATATTTCTGGATCATTGTGCACTGCCCAAAGATTTACTATTATAATTGACTCCTTTGGAATAAATTTTCCCAGAAGCATTGTTTCCGAGTGATTGCTGTTATTGAGTATAGACACACAAATTTAAAATATATTTCATAATTTTGAAAATACTTTTAAAAATACCTATGAATGAGAGAGAATGGGACAATAGTCATAATTCTATTGACTTCCATTAAAATTGCTTCTGTATATGGCATTAATTTTTGATCGGACATTGATGGAGTTCGTTCTTTTCCAATTACATCATCGATTTCTTGCTGTACTTTAGCTTGAACGTCTGGATGTTCAATCATGAACAGCACACTCCACATAAGGGTGTTTGTTGTAGTATCACTTCCAGCAAGAAATAAGTCGAATAATACAGTTGGTAACTGCAATTCTGAAATATTTCTGAGTATTAAGTAATTCATTTCATAACATTCATAAAATCTTTTGATATTTTACTCGTTAAATGTGAAGTCTGGTTTTTCTTCTTATCTGACTCCGTAAGCCAAGCGTCGATAAAGTTATCTTCGTCATTTGTGTCATGATTGCTATCAAAACTGTCAACTACTTTCTTAATAATATTTATCATCTTTTCAGAAGTCATTCTAAAATTGTACAAAAGTTATTATTTGCTCACAAAGATAAAATAAAAAATAAATAGACTTACGCTGCTGTTTTCAACCCCAAAGCTTTCAGCAGAAATTTAAATCGTAGTTTTGCAGGAATAAGGTTAGCAACTGTTTCAATTCCCGCTATCCGAAGATGTTCGTTGCTCAAATCCAGCAATTCATTAAAGAATTTGTCATTGTAATCGTAACGTTTCCCAGTCATCAGAATGCAGATGTTATTTGTAATGCTTTTACGTATCAATTCTCCCATATCAGATATAGATTTTCCATTGAATGCTTTCACGTCTTCTAGGAAGTAATGAATTTCATCCTAAATTAAAATATTAAAGAATGTTGAGTCTGTGGTCACCCTGTCTGCCTTTCCGCTTGACCATGCCCTCCATCCCTCCCATTGGGTAGGCTAACGGTGGGAGTTGGGTAGAGAATGGACTCATCCAAAAAATCATGCCACCAAGTTGATCTGGGGAAGTATAAGCCCCAGATCGAGGACTTGGAATTATAACTTTGACTTAGAAATGTGTTTCAAAGTCACAGTTTTCTGAGCCACTCATTTTCTATGAAATACACATTTCACGGAAAATAACTTATCTCTTTGCATCAGCTTGGTGCAAATACACTTGGTGTAGATATTTTGCGTTGTGTTCAATTTGGTAACAGCCAAATTGAACCATTTTTAAGAGATAGAAGTGTTTTGCGGAAAACCTCCGTAAAAGCATTCTCATCACGATCAACCCGGATCTTATTTTACTTAAATCATACCCTAGAGAAATTAGGCTGTAAAACCTTCCTAGTTTTATTGTATTATTTTATTATTCTTAATATTTAACCGTTTGTAAGAAGCAGACGGCTGAAAGTGTTGCCAGGGCAACCCGGGAAAGACGGTGCCAGTGCCTGATGCAAGGAGCCCAGACACAGCGCTTCTCCTGTTTTCACCGGCTGTGATATTTTTAGTATTTATATTTTATTCCTTAAATTAATAAATCAGTATGTTAGTTGTTTTAATGTAAATTACTGAATAAAGTTCAATTGTTATTTTTCACTATAATTCATTGTTTATTTTGTGACCGCCGGTGACTCACCGGTCGGCACTACCTGTCATACCGTTAGGGGGATTGGTCACTCAAAGTGTACTGGAAGTACGTGACCAACCCCGAGATAACTTGGGAAGGCTCGGGAACGCCTTGCAGGGAGAATCCTTCTGGCCGAAGCTGTAAAGCTTAAGCTGTAAGATGGAGAAGTGGGATGCGAGTGCTGACACTGCGGGTTGAGACGAGATGTAAACCGTTGAAGGGATCCTTAGCGTTTGGCCCCGCCGATGTTACGGCATCGGCATGGGATCAAGACATACCAGCCACGGATGCATGCAGTTCACCGGCTTATGAATAAAGCCAAACCATTCACAAGAACTAGTATCCGTGTTACTCATTTATCGTGAACCATGGAACCGGGGATCCTCCGCCGCCCCTAGGGCAGGAGACCTCGGAACCCGGTCACAATTTATACTATACTTAAATCTTAAATTTGGATCGCGACAAGTCTGTGCAAGTGGTCTTAATTCTATACAATTTAATCTTACTTTAATTCGAGGTTCTAAACTTGACTTTCCAAATCCAAAATCACGTAACTTCGACAGTGAAAATCGCCGCATTTCGGACCACATATCACCACTGCTTCGAATAATACCTTTTTATATTCACATAGACAACTATTATTATATATTATTAGAAATTGGTTTTTCACACTAACCTGGATATTCTTGCAATGGACCAGGAAATGCACGCAAAGGTCTCACAGCAAAATTGTCTGCTTGTTTAACCAAAGCTTCTTTTATAGCTTTGTAGGAGGTTAAGTATATTGCACACTCATTTCCAGTATTAATTCTAATAGAAGTTATAAATTTATATTTAAAGTTGAAATTCTTGAACTGATTGCAGCAAACTTACCTTATTATATCTCCATATTTTTTTCTCAAATTTGCAACAGTTATAAATGGCTTTTTACCTAAGAAAAACGTGTAGCCAATAAATGGTAAACCCCATGGTCCAGGAGGCAAATTACTAGGAGTTTTTAAGTAATTCAAAACTAACCATGATGCCAAAAAAATTATTAAACCAATAACCAGCTGACATTGCAATTCATCTACTTGAAAGTAGGACATTTTGAACTGATTGTAACACTTGTTGAATAATATTTATCACATAATGGTAAGATAATAATCAATTATTTTGGCCATCATACAAAAGATAACATTTCTTGAACTTTGCTGCTTCCAGCTAGCATTAACAACTTTAGATACAAGTCCAACTCTTTTCATTGGTTGTCATTTCATTTGTTTTAAACCAATGGAACTCATGCACTGGAATTATATTTATATGTATTAAAATTATAGCTATTGACACTTTTTTCTGTATCTTGACACTATCATTTCTGATTGATTCTGTATACTGACACTATCATACAAATGAATGATTTATTTTGATGCCAACTCAATGAAATAGAACGACCAATTTGAAATACCCGCCATTTCTGGAACCAGGCAAATTAATTAACAGATAGCAATAGAAGCATGAAGAAGGTACAAAATAAGAAGGTAATTTTTTTTACAACTAAAACCAACATTGTAAAATACCAATTTATTCCCCAATAATTTTTTAAAATATGTTTCTAGTATTAAAATCACAATAAAATTTTTATAATTGAAACTACTTTCGAGGGATGGCACAGATTGGTTGAGCTTTTGGCATAGTTACAACTGCATAATCATAATCAAAATCAATTTTCTGATCATTTGCTTTAGAAAATGTAAAGTTTTGCAACATAGATGTAAAATAGAGAAACAACTCCATCTTTGCCAATGATTCTCCCATGCACTGTCGTTTACCTGCAATGCAATCATACAATCTGATTACAACAATCTGATTATTTACATTGCAGTTATATTAACATACCCATAGAAAAAGGAATGTACTCATCGCTTCGCTTCAGTTGTCCGTTTTCGGTTAAAAACCTTTCTGGTTTGAATTTGTCGGGTTCGGGAAATATTTCTGGGTCATGGTGCACGGCCCAAAGATTTATGGTTATAAACGATCCCTTCGGAATAAATTTTCCCAGTAGCATTGTGTCTGAGTGATTGCTATTATTGAGTATAGACACATAAATTTAAAATATATTTTATAATTTTGGAAATACTATTTAAAATACCTATGAGTGAGAGAGAATGGGACTATAGTCATAATTCTATTGACTTCCATTAAAATTGCTTCTGCATAGGGCATTAATTTTTGATCGTCCATTGAAGGAGTTCGTTCTTTTCCGATTACGTCATCAATTTCTTGCTGTGCTTTAGCTTGAATGTCTGGATGTTCAATCATGAACAGCAAACTCCACATGAGAGTATTTGTTGTAGTGTCACTTCCAGCAAGAAATAAGTCGAATAATACAGTTGGTAACTGCAATTCTGAAATATTTCTGAGTATTAATTAACTCATTTCAGACCATTCATAAAATCTTTTAATATTTTACTCGTTAAATGTGAAGACTGGCTTTTCTTCTTATCAGACTCCGTGAGCCAAGCGTCGATAAAGTTATCTTCGTCGTTTGTTTCATGTTTATTATCAAAATTGTCAACTACTTTCGATATAATATTTATCATCTTTTCAGAAGTCGTTCTGAAATTATATAAAAATTATTATTGCTCACAAAAATAGAAGAAATAGACTTACGCTGCTGATTTCACCCCCAATGCTTTTAGCAGAAATTTAAATCGTAGTTTTTCAGGAATAAGGTTAACAACTGCGTCAGGTCCCGTTATCCGAAGATGTTCGTTGCTCAAATCCAGTAACTCATTAAAGAATTTGTCATTGTAATCATAACGTTTCCCAGTCATCAGAATGCAGATGTTATTTGTAATGCTTTTACGTATCAATTCTCCCATATCAGAGAATGGATTTCCATTAAATGCTTTCACGTCTTCTAAGAAATAATTAATTTCGTCCTATTGAAATATTAAACAATTTTTAGTCTAGGCAACTGATCGTGATTCTTTACAATTTCATCGTACTTTAATCCTAGGTTCTAAATTTGATTTTCCAAATCCAAAATCACGTAACTTCGAAAGTGAAAATCGACGCAATTCTGACCACATATCACCACTGCTTCGAATAATACCTTTTTATATTTACACAAACAACTGTTTCTACAAATTATTAGAAATTTTTTCTTTCACACAAACCTGGATATTCTTGCAAGGGACCAGGAAATGCACGCAAAGGTCTCACAGCAAAATTGTCTGCTTGTTTAACTAAAGCTTCCTTTATAGCTTTGTAGGAGGTTAAGTATATTGCACACTGACTTCCAGTATTAATTCTAATAGAAGTTATAAATTTATATTTAAACTTTGAAATTCGTGGACCAATTGCACCAATCTTACCTTATTATATCTCCATACTTTTTCCTCAATTTTGCAACAGTTTGAAATGGTTTTTTGCCCAAGAAAAACTTGTAGCCAACAAATGGCAATCCCCATGGTCCAGGTGGCAAATTACTGGGAGTTTTTAAGTAATTCAAAACTAACCATGATGTCAACAAAATTATTAAACCAATAATCAGCTGAAATTGAAATTCGTCTACTTGAAAGTAGGACATTTTGAACTAATTTTAACACTTGTTGAAATTTATCACAAAGTGGTAAAGATAATAGTTAATTATTTTTGACCATTATACAAAGATAACACTGCTTGGACTTTGCAGTTATCAGCTGACATTAATTACAAAACTTTAGATACAAGTTAAGTCTAACCCTTTTCATTGGTTGTCATTTTATTTCTTTTAAACCAATTACGAGTTATTTTTATATCACCTAAAAGCAAGAATTGATAACTAGGAGATGGTATTGTAAGATTATGACATGGCATTTCGGATGCCATGCCACACCATTCAATACGCTGATCACGTGACTATCGACACCCTCATCCCATTTCTATATATAAGCCCCCTTAATTATGAATAAAGACCAGTCATTGCTTAACACTCAGTACCTGTTCACATGCACTCTCAGAAAAAAAGCCAGAGGTATCAATATATAGAGACATGTATTTACCTTTAGGTGTAAACATGTTTATACATAAACAAGGAGGCATGTTTACACCTAAAGGTATAAACATGTCCCTATATTGATACCTCATGGCTTTTTTCTGAGAGTGTATGTAGTGTTCGTCGTGTGGTGGCAGCAGAGTGCGAACAATGCTAGTGGTGTAGTGTCATTGTAATAGGTTTTGCTGTAGAAATTAGAATCATTAATAAACCATGTCACTCATCATTGCGATCGTGCTCTTTCGTCCTTGGCTTTAAATTATCAGTAGTACAAACGATGCAACATGGATCAATTACAGGGTGTCAGGATAAACTTTCAAACCTAAAACACACTTACAGAAAAATGGAGAAAAACGCACCGCCGCCTACGATGGACCGCACAGGCAACATCGCGGAAAACTGGGATCGATGGGTAATTCGTTTTAAACGCTACGGTACCTGGTAGCAATTGATCTCATAGACAAAACAGATACCCACAAAACAGCCATGCTGATCCTCCCACATGATGGGAGGATCAGCAGAAGAAATATACGCAACCTCCACATTTGCTAAAGACAAAGAAAAAGACAAAGTCGATATAATAGTAAAAATTTGAATCTCATTTTCACCCCCGCACGACAGAAGTCGTTGACTGCTTTCGCCTTCTTGGACGTAACTAAAACGTCACTGAATCTATGGAAACATTTATCAGAAACCTAAAAGTAATGGTCGCAAGATGCAATTATACAAAGGACGTAAAAACGCTCATCACCGACATTAGTCCAGACCACGTTATCTTTGGTGTACGAGATGATGACCTTAAAGCGAAGGGGAAGAGTGCAAAGTAGGGATGGGATCGGGACCATTTTTTCAGTCCCGTCCCAGTCCCAGTCCCGAATGTTGCATAATTTCCAGTCCCGGTCCCGGTCCCGGAACGGGACCGAGACTGGGACCAGGACCGGGATCGGGACCGGGACCGGGATCGGGACTGAGACAAAATTTAGATTTAGAATTAAAAAATTAAAAATTAATTATGGTAATTATGGTATAAAAGGCATTTCCTTTTATACCATAATTAATTCCGAATTATGATATAAAAGGAATTTCCTTCTATACCATAATTATCACTGACCAGATCTTGACTAGTCACGTGATCAGGGTCTACTTCATTCCCGTCCCAGTCCCGGTCCCGAAATTTTTTTATAACTTCAGTCCCGTCCCGTCCCAAATCCCGCTACGGGACCGGGACCGGGAACGGGACCGGGATCGGGACTGTTCCCGTCCCGTTCCCATCCCTAGTGCAAAGCCCCGCTTCGCACCGACTGACCAATTCGTACAAAACCCAGACGATTTTCCCCACGAGATAAACAGCGGTTGACGGAAACGATCGAGAAGTGGCAGATGTTGGGGATTTGCAGATATTCAAAGTCCAGTTACAACTTTCCATTGTTTACGGTCGATCAACCAAATCACTCGACAACGCAATGGCGACCGGTCATCGACCTATGCAAACTAAACACCCACGTTGATTTGTTGGTCTATCGAATGCTGAGAATCGATGAATGTGTTGACAAACCAGAAGATGCCCACGAGATTGTCTTTTATACGCCACTGGGGCAGATGGAATTGCTCAGAATGCCCGTTGGCTCTAAGCTTGCACCATTCGCGATGCAAAGAATTATGGCAATTTGTGCGCACCAATTTCAATGACACAGGCATATGTGGACGACGTCGCACAATTGAACAGTTTGGCTGAGAAGTCGCTCAATAAGTTTGAAACACTTTTGAGAGCGGTCATCGCGAGGGGATTTCGCCTCCATTTGCATAAATACCAGATTTTGTGCACAGAAGTGCGATATCGAAACAAGGGAGGAAGCCGGATCCGGATCGCGTGGACGGAATCAAACAATTTCAACGATTCCGTAATGCAAAGGACGTTCGTGCCTTTCTTTGATTCATTGGATATCACCGCCAATTTATTTCGAGGTTTACGCACAAGACAAAGTGAATTATCACCAACATTATTTTTATTCTCAGGTAGTACTTTTTTGTCTTTCTTAATTTTCTATATTTTAAAATATAATGTATAATTTCTGTAACTTCTTCTATTATTAGCTTTAATTAGCATAATTAGCTTTACATTACAACTAGTACAAGTTGTAAGCCATTGCATTATTTTCGAGGTATCGCACAAATAGGTTGAGCTTTTGCCATAGTTACAATGGCATAATCATAATCAAAATTTAGTTTTTCATCATTTGCTTTAGTAAATATAAAGTTTTGCAACATGGCTGCAAAATAAAGAAATAACTCCATCCTTGCTAATGATTCTCCCATGCACTGCCGCTTACCTGCAATACAACCGTACAATTTGATTATAGTTAGCGTTCGTTCATACATTGCTTCTGTTATTATACCCATTGAAAACGGGATGTACTCTTCTATTTTCTTCAATTGTCCGTTTTCGTTTAAAAACCTTTCTGGTTTAAATTTATCGGGTTCTGGAAATATTTCTGGATCATTGTGCACTGCCCAAAGATTTGTTATTACAACTGATTCCTTAGGAATAAATTTTCCCAGTAGTGTTGTTTCTGTGTGATTACTGTAATAAGCATTGTTGCATAAATTTAAATCCTATTGTGTAAACTATTTAAATACTTGTAATTTACCAATGAATGAGAGATAATGGAACAATAGTTATAATTCTATTGACTTCCATTAAAATTGCTTCTGTATATGGCATTAATTTTTGATCGGACATTGATGGAGTTCGTTCTTTTCCGATTACGTCATCGATTTCTTGCTGTACTTTAGCTTGAATGTCTGGATGTTCAATCATGAATAGCAAACTCCACATAAGAGTGTTTGTTGTAGTGTCACTTCCAGCAAGAAATAAGTCAAATAATACTGTTGGTAACTGCATTTCTGAAATTATTATTAAAATTAATCTGTACTTTATATTTGTTTATGATAATACTGTACTTGTTAAATTGGATGTCTGCTTTTTCTGCTTTTCTGATTCCGTAAGCCAAGCGTCAATAAAATTATCTTCGCTATCTGTTTCGTGTTTGTTGTCTAATCTGTCAACAATTTTTGCAATAACTCCAACCATTTCACCAGCAGTTTGTCTGTACAGATATTTAAAAAATTATCAATGGCTAAAAATGAAATCAATGACATACACTGCAGTTCTTAATCCTAATAGTTTCAGAAGGATATTGAATCTTAGTTTTTGTGGAATAAGGCTAACGAGTCTATCGATACCGATTAACCGAAGATGTTCATTTGACAAGTCCAGCAACTCGTTGAATTGTTTATCATCATAATTGAAACGTTTTCCAGTCATCAGAATGCAGATGTTGTTTGTAATGCTTTTACGTATCAATTCTCCCATGTCTGGTATAGGCTTTCCATAAAATGCTTTCACTTCCTTCATGAAGTAATAAATTTCATCCTATAGTAGAAAATAAGAAATTATTTTTATGATAAGGGATAGGGGTGCCTGATGTCATTTGGTGCCTGCAGGATTTTTTCCAGAGGGGTTCATTGTGAGGTATAACAGTGAGCACAGTTGGAATTAAAAAACTGTTTATTCCAATTAAAAATTAAAATGAAGTGATAAAGTATAGAAGCTTTAAACATTATTAAAATTTTCATATATTAACTAGCTGTTACCCAAGGAAATCCACAATCAATGTTATAAAATTCTTCAAAAAAACAAAAAACGAAACTAAATACTGTCTGGTTACATAGATTTTGAATGGCTATCAAGTAAAGGGATCTTCAAGCAGATTTTATTCCTTACTTTAATCCTAGGTTCCAATGTTGACTTTCCAAATCCAAAATCACGCAATTTGGAAAGCGAAAACCGGCGCAATTCAGACCAAATATCGCCACTGCTTCGTATAATTCCTAACAATTCATATTCAATATAAATCAAAAATGATTTTACACTAACGAGAAATCTCAAACCTGGTCTTTCTTTTAAAGTATCAGGCATGTGATGCGAAGGCCTTGAAGCAAAAATGTCTCCTTGTTTTATCAATGCCTCCTTGATGGATTTGTATGATGATAAAACAACCACAGGCTCAGAGCCCATGTTTATTCTGTAAATTATTTCAAAAATTTTCACTTTTTGGCTGTTTTAAAGCATAAACTATAAATTTTTAGTAAAATATTTGTAAAATGTGTGTAAAATATTTGCAAAATTTCAAAACAAAAATAAAAAATAAAAAATTGTATGCACAAATTACCTAAATTTGTATTTTGTTTGCAGAAAATTCTATTTTTATCTAAAATTTTGCAATTTTTTAAATTTATAGAACTTACCTTATTATGTCTCCATACTTTTCCCTCAACTTAGCAAATGTCATAAATGGATATTTCCCCAAAAACAATTTATATCCGACAAAAGGTAAACCCCAAGGTCCAGGGGGGAGGTTCTTTGGTGTTTTTAAATAGGTTAGGACTAACCAAGATACCAATAAGAGTATTAAAGCAATAACAAGCTGACAGTGAAGTTCATCAATGTGAAAATAAGACATAGTTGAAGTGAAAAAACATTTGCTCAAATTGTCTTCACTTGTTGAGGTTTTGTCTAATACAAAGAAAAGTTGTTATTAGAGTTAATCACATGTATTAAGTTTATTGTTTTTATCATGTGACAAGTTACATAAGGGTTGGAAACTCTTTTGTAAATCGTTTAAGCTTACCAGACATGAATTGGTGATGAAAGATTTTGAATTGTGAATTGCTGGACTTGAGTGATTGATATATAGTAGATGAATTTTTGTTTAGTCATTGTTTTCATGATAATAATATTTTAGAGATTAAAGGAAAACAAACTTTGATAATCTAAGTTAATGAATAGAATAAAACAGTCTAGATAAGAAAAAGTCTGCAAAGATTATAAATTATCAATTATTTTAGTAGCAAACAAATGAAAGTTTGTTTACTCCTGATTAAACATGTGATGAAAATTAGTTTGAATGAGAAGTCTCTTAAAAATAACCAAGTAAAAAATAAATAAACTAAAACCTTTATTTACGTAATTAAAACTATATTGCAGTTTAATTGAATGATTTAAAGTTTCAAAGCAATTCACTCAATTATTCTCCTGGGCTGGTATTCACAAACACTACCTACTTACGATCATTTTTTTACGTAAGTTAATGGTAAGCAAAAATTGGAATTCACGAAAGAATTCCTACGCAAATTCCTAAGTTGAAAAAAGAGGTTACTTAAGCATTTTCTTAACAATTGTTTTTTTCCCATAGAAAATTTTACTTAAGCAAATATTTAAGCAAGCATACAACAATGAGTTTACGTAAGATTTTGCAAACGAAATTCTTAAGTTTTGACTTTTGCAAAAACTTGGCTAGTTTTTGGGAATACCACACCATTTTTAGTTGGGCTGCAAATTTTCAGAATTTCATTATGATGTATCATTAGCGCCAACTCGTGAGAACATTAGAACTAAACAAGTAAATTCTTTCATCACATCTTTCATCAAATTCTTTCATACCGATTGTTATAACAATCTGTAGTTATAACAAACAACTTTTGTGACCACCGGTGACTCACCGGTTGGCACTGTCTGTTGTACTGGTCAGGGATTGGTCATGCCCGGAAGGGCGGGACTAACCCAGAAGTGCGGGACTAGTCTTGGGGCTAGTATATAAGGTGCGGGAAGCCTTGCGGAGAGATTTCTTCCGGCGACTGAAGTCGCAACACCTGATTCCTTCTCCGCATGCCGACGTTCGACCGAGCCTAAGTTGGAAGATGGAGAAGTGAGACGTGATTCCTCTGTCATTTCACCGGCAAGTCCTACGGCTGCGTGGCAATGATCCGCACTCCAATCGTGGCGGCAGGAACATGATTCTTGATTGGCTTCTATGAAAGGTCTCACCGCTACTACTGACATTCGGTCGTGCTCTACGGCCATTTTCGGTTCGGTATGGACCGAAAATTATTTTGTTGATCGATTATGACGCTCACTCCAATTCCAGTAAAGCCTCACGACGTGTTTCAAATATTGGTAGGCCCGATGAATCTGCTGCTTCTACGGGCGCTAAAAAACTTCCTCGACAACGGCAGCAACACCTCTTTCACGTCGCTCAGTACCGTAGCAAGGGGTACGGCCACAGAGCATGTGTTAGGCGGCATCGGCTGCATCGGAAGGAGCTCAGGTTCAACAACAGAAGTCGTTGATGGCTGGTCGCGGTATTTGAGGTTGGCGATCTCGTGCAGCAGCGTATGTACGGATGTACCCACAGTCGAAATGCCAGAAAACGATACTTGGTGGGTCTCGAAGATTCTTTCGCAGGTCCGTGCATCGTTACAACGGCTAGAGGGGGTGTGTATGTGTTGACGCTGCCGATCACGCCGGCCAAGCCACATTTGATTAACATCACGCAACTCCGTCACTATCCTCTGGATGAGACCGCTATGCAACGGCCGATAGGCGACGCGATACATGCCAATGACAAGGATGCGAAGGCAGGCGACGCGCCGGCTTTCCGCACTAGAAGGGCGAAGAAACGTCAGAATCATCAAAAGTGATAGAGGACATTCTCGGACCCTGTAAAATAGAAACTGGTGATCGAATCATTGATATCTGGGCTGGTTACGACATCCACGCCTCGACTTTGTTGAGCGGCAGCAACAATCTTGGTCCCGAAAGCTCCCGAAAAAACGACGAAGTCTGTGATGATTCTTAGTCCAGTCAGTTGGGTAAAATTGACCTTTGATTGCTTGAAGGTGTTTTCCAGATAATGTAATCGAGGTAGAATAATTACACGTCTAGTTAATAAAAATAAGCCTTTATTTTTATCACACTTTTCTCACACAAGAATAACACTGATACAGGCGATGACTCGATTTGACCCAAATCGAGCGCTAGAATTAATTCAGCCAATTGAACTAATTTGCACTGAATTTACAATACAGAAACAGCCCAAAAATACGTAATAATTAAATTATACAATAAAACACCAACATGTTTGATTCCGGCTCGATTGAGTCGGAACGCGATACTTAATTCAGCAATGAATTAAGCGGTTCAATAAAATAATATTCCAACTCAACAAAACAGCAAAAACTCATGGTTAACACAAAAACAAGCCTTCGAAACTCCGACAACACGCTAAGTGATCCTTACTTAGGTTTAAGGTTCAAGTTCAACGATCGCACGAGTAGCGGTTAAGCCACCGGATCGAACGGTAATCGAAGTGGTGATCGCTTGGAGCCAAACCCCAACTCACAGACTACTGCCACTCCAACCGGCCTTTGTCGAGAAGTAAAGACTTCAATGAAAGTGAAAACTTTCTGTGATACATGCTCAATGTATGTTCTTCTCCCTTTTAACCCTCGGAGACCAGGGAACCCCAATTAATCCTTGGAGTTACCAGGGAAATCCTGAATTACCCTCAGAAATCCAGGGAACTGGACTAAGACTCCCAGTTACGATATCCCGCCCCTCCTAATCCAGGAGAGCAAGAAAACCTTTCGGGTATCCCACTCCTCTCATAACAAGAGAGCAAGACAATGACTTGATAGGAGACATCACAGATCACGAGTTCTGTGAACCGCAACCAATGAATTATTTTTACCAAGTGAGGAAAATAAGAGCAACCGATCTCCCCTTGGCAACCAACAATAGAGCAGTCCGAACGTCGGCACATTCTGCCCTCGGCTGAAAGATGACAAGGAAAACAGGAAATGGTATTTTAGAATTAAAATATCATTTTTATTACAAATAAAATCTAAATGTTCAAAATACAAACATTTGAATAAATCTAGCAACCCTTTACAATTTGCTACTAATTTTGTAACTCCTTAATCACCTCAACTGGTTCTGCTGGATGAGGACGTAGTGATGCGTCCCATCCGCACTGAACTAAAAGACACTACTTCAACGTCCGCATCGGGAACAGACAACTTGCCAAAACGGTTCGGCGATCTGGATGACGCAACGACCACAGATCCTCCCGATAACTCACTCGAGGGGACCCGGGGGCATGTAGCTTCAGAACACCCGACATGATCTGCAGCGACCTTAGACCTTTGTGCAGCGGACAAGTTTGCGGCCCTAGTTGCACATCCGACTACTAAGGATCAAGCTCCCACAGGTGCGATCCCGAAAAAGAAGGGTGAGGAGCCGGCCACGACTTTGAAACCAAAAAAAACGTCCAAGGCCGCTAAAAAGAAACTGGTGAGCGATGTCGAGCGTACCCAGATTCCCCCACCAACGGACGAGCTCCTGCAGGAACTTCGGGATAACCACCCAAAGTGGTCGACACACATGGTGCAGCGTGAGGCCAACCACAAAGCTCTGAAGTTGTACTACGAGGAGAAAAGGAAGCTTCGACAACAGCAAACCCAGCCAGAACTGGATCTTACAGTACAGCCCTTGGATACGGCAAAAGAGATCACACCGACTGAGTTCGTGAACCCTCAGTTGACGCACCACGACACGGACGCGGAAATGCTCGACACCGCAGTGGTTCCCCCTACGGAACCACTGCCGTCAAACATGGAAGTGCCGATCGGAGAGCAGACGATTGAGGTTCCTTATGAGGTTGGAATGGACCCTCTTTCAATGTACACATTCCCGGAGCTGTACCCGATCAACGAGCCGACTCACATCGCAGCTTTACTTGCCATCACGCTGCCGAAAGGGTTCCGTCCGCATCCTGCGTTCAACTGGCCAATGTGCCCAGAATCATGGATCGCTCGCCATGCCGGGGCATTGGTGGCTGGCCGGATGCACGACAGGAGCTCTAAATTTTGCGAGAAATGGGCGATTTGTTCCATTCGCATTACAAATGGTGAATAATTGTGGAAATTAGTAATTGAAGTGAAAAATATATAAAAATAAAAGTAAACTTATCCCGGTTTTAAAAATGTGAAAAAATATTTATTTAAATGTAGTAATTTCTGTAAATAAAATAAAAATTTCAGTTTACAAGGAAAATTTATCGATTTTTATTTTTTGTTTTTAAATTTTGCAAATATTTTACACATTTTTCACAAAAATTCTATTGTGCTGTAATGTAAAATCAACAAATAACTGCAAA
Source organism: Stenotaenia linearis (assembly GCA_034700445.1). Lineage (NCBI taxonomy): Eukaryota > Metazoa > Arthropoda > Chilopoda > Geophilomorpha > Geophilidae > Stenotaenia > Stenotaenia linearis. The sequence continues at coordinate 21,556 of JAQIXT010000304.1, forward strand.
TAAGTGCAAAAAATCCCCTCGCGTAATTATACTGGAACCAGAACCCCACAACTGATCTGCAAACCTCACTCTCGCAGAATCTCGCTTGTACCAAGAGATCTCGTCCGCCATTATGCTGTGTTGATATATTGACGAGGGAATATGAGGTTACAGCAACGTAAGACGATGTGTGTTGCTACAGTTATCACAAATCTATCTAGATAAGGATGCCAGAAAGAAACGGAACAGATAAGAAAATGGCGTGAAACGACACGTCGGAATGCTTTTATTTACATCGGTGGTGCCTGGTTTGCTCGTGATGACTATTGGAGTTCAAGGTAAATCTAAAGAGAAGCTAAATATTTTGATTTTTCCAGTTCCTGCTTAAATTTACCCGATTCTGGCCTCGAATGGTAATTTTTATCAATTTTAACTGCCTTTTAATCACATTTTATTAATTATTTCTTTTTTATTTGATCAAATTTAGGGGGAAATGATGAAATTCCTGTTGTTTTCGAGCAGGAAAACAATAAGATGTAAACATGAGCATATTTCAGCCATTAAATTGATTTTAAAAGAGTGGAAATGAATTTATTTTGTGAAATAATGAGCGATTGCATCAATACTTGATGTGTGAAACTTAATATATGAGCCTGTCAAGGTGAATCATGAAGGTTTCAGTTTACCAAAAATAATTACAGGTAGCAAATATTGTATTGCATCGATTATTGATTGGTTATTTTAAAAAGTGAAGGTTGGATAAGTTGCAATTTGTCATTTTGGAGTGAAAAATGGAGGAATCGAAGAAAGTTCGGCGAGGAAGCGAAAACTGCGAAATCATTTTTCTTGTGTTTTGGATTTTGTTAATTAAATTTGTGTTGAAAGGGTTGGGTTTAGTTGGGTTTTGATGTAATATTTCATGTTTTTTTTTTAGCTTAGAAAAATTTTTTTGTGTCTATTAAAAGGTCGAATGAAAGCCAATTGAAGGTTGGTGAACATCAATTGACAGGGATGTGTTGATGTTTTAGTTGCTAAGGCAACTGTTTCCTAGAAACTCCATCAGTTTCTCTACCCAAAATGGCAACAAGAGATAACAGTCAATCATGTTCTGGATGGTTCAGTGGAAATTATTAAAATAGATCGAATATGATTAATTTATTTGAGGTTATTCAAAGGATTTTTGCATAAAATCAAACAAAATTATAAATAAAAATTCAAATTTTGGTGTTTTCTATTAATAATAACTGAATATTTCTTGAAAGGATTGAAAAATGATCAATTTTTTGCGGTTTTTAAAGGATTTTTGCATAAAAATAAGGAAAATCATGAATAAAAATTCAAATTTTGTTGTTTTTCATTAAAAATGAATAAAAATGGCTTAAAAATGATAACATTTTTAACTTTTTAAACATATTTTCTCAAATACAAGAGAAAAAATCTTAAAAATATTAAAACACATAATTTTTAAGCATATATCCTTAACAAAATGCAAAAATGACCTTATAATAACTAAACAACTTAATAAAAATTGAAAATAACTTAATAATAAGCATAATTACTTAATAACAATAAAAATTACAAACATAAACATAAATTTTTAATATATTTCCTTAATTCAAACCAATAACAACACAAAACTGACATAATCCCAACCTTTTCAACCATTTTTCTCAACAACAAGCAAAACCACTTCCAACATGTGAGTTTGTTGACTTTTGATAAACTCAACAGATTGACACCTGATAACATTATTTTCTTGTTTTCACACCTTTATTATTATTATATTTGCAGCTATGGTTAAGAGCAACTGCACCAACTTCAAGAAGGAGACAGTAACCAGTGGTCAGAGGTTCATCCCCCTCGGCTATGACCCATGCACCACTTGCACTTGCCAAAATGGACAAGCAGAATTATGTACAGCTATTCTTTGCTCACCTCCAAAAGATTGCCTCAATTCCCAATTGGCAGATGACAAATGTTGTGAATTTATGTGCAAAAATGGTGTGGACTTGGAGCGGCCGCCGCTGTTCAATGTCACAACTATCGGAACCAAAGGTTGTGGAGTTTTTGTGTGTTGGAAGGGTTTTGGTTGTAATTTTTTTTGTTGTTGCAGAAAATGATGGTCTAAACACAGCCAATCTTGGATTACGCTTAGTCGCCAGCACCGTTACGTCGTTTCTCGTGCTGGCGTTGCTTCTTTTTATGATACATAGATTGAGGCAAAGAAGATTACTGCTCATGATAAGACGTAAGAGTAAATATTGTACGCGTACGGGAGAAAATGATCCGGCTAGAAAGCCATATATTATCAAAGAATAAGAACAGGGTGAAACGATAGTATGGTTTTCCACATACGACACCTATTTTAAATAGTTTAGGTCCATAGACCCTCATTAGCCGGTTTATTCTCTCGGCACACTTACTGTATAGTTGATTTTGTGGATGTGGATAATTTTTTTTTTTGAAATTAAATGATTGAGATTGAAAATTTATTGAAATTCACTTAATTTGAATGGGATTTTTAAGGTTAAGGTGACAATTCTTTTAATTTGAATTAATTTAAATGAGATTTTACAGTTAAATGTAAAAATGTATTGAATTTTATTGAATTTTAATGGCTTTTACAATTTGACATTAGAAAATGAGATCTGGCGAGACAATAGCTGTGCTGTTGTAAAACAAGGCTAAGGTTGCATGTTTTTTATGCTATGACCTCTAGTCATGCTGTTTTCATTGTAATGTAGCAGATAAGTTCTAAGTAAATTTATCCATTTTTTTTCTTATTGTTTTATGTTTTAGCAGTCAATGAAAGATTATTCTGCTTTCACATTGGACTTTATTAAAATCTTTTTTAACAGATTTGTCACCAATTTTATTGTCAAAATTCCATAAATGACGTTCCATGAATGTTCATCTGTTGACTTATTGTCGATTTGACGTATTGAGGAAGTTAATAGAATATTCCTCTCTCGATAAGTAACTTAAGTACATTACTTTAGCATTTAGTACGTCAGCATACTATTTACAAATTCAACTTCCCTTCAGTACATTGTTTGATAACAGCTGTGCTAATCAGGTCCAGAACACTAATTCAAACAAGTGAAGGTTATCAATTATTATTTTTTTCTCGGTTTCAAGATTTATTTTGATAATTATTATTTACGATAATTAATTTTTGAATAAACAGTTTTATTTTTTCATTTTTTCATGTAGACAGATTGTTATTGGGTATACCAAATTTGTATTTTCAACACTCTTATTGACAACTCATCTCTTCCGCAGGTCTCAACAACAACCACCTCAGTCGCGGCCCCTGTCCCAACCGACGCTTCTCGGGTGAAGACGACAACACCGTCGGCTACTACCGCGACCGAGACCACGTCGACTTCGGCTTCTTCGAAGACCCCCCTCCGCCTTACACCTTCTGGAAGCCCCCGGAGTCTTACTTCCCGCAGGGCGAAGCTCCGCCTCCCTACGAAGCCGTCTCCAACTACCTGCCGGCCCCGCCGCTCACTCCCCACCTCTCGACCCCCGCCTCGGGGCTCCCCCTCCGACTCCCGAGCCTCAGCAGCGTGTCCCTCCACGCCAACAACTTTCAGATGAACGACCTCGGCCAGGACACCCCTCGGACCGACGAGAACGCCTCTTCCCTCCCCCTGCACCACATGAACGTGGTGGGCAGCATGTCCAGCCTGAGCTCCCAGAGCGAACTGAACCTCAACGAAGACGACTCGACGGTCGTCCTCCGCGCAGACGCAAAGTACGAGGACTGCCCGACGGCCGAGCACAGGGTCAGCAACCTGGCCGTCTTCGGCGAGTACCAAAGGGAGGCGCAGGACGTCGAGAGACCGAAGCGACGCTCGTACAGCGACGTTCTCGACTCGTGGCACCGGCCCTCGCTGACCGACGAGCTCAGCTTGGACTTCAAACGGAGGAGTCTGCAAGTCCCGATGAGCTCCGACCGGAGGCAGCGGGGACACCTCACCCCGGGGTACTGCCCGGACCCGAACATGTGGCTGGGGGACGCGAGCGAGTCGTCGAGCAGCTCCTCGCCGACGTACGGCGGCCGGACGGACAGCCTGTCGAGCAGCGACTCGAGCTCGTTCGACTACAACTTCGTGCGCGCCAAGTCGGCCGAGTGCGCCTCGGACAACAAAGTGCACCACAATCAACCGGGGGGCTCGGGGGACCCGGAGAGCGGACCGAGCGGACACAAGGCCAACTCGCTCGATCGGACGTTGAGTCAGTTGAAGGAGAAAATCGGCCGGAAGGGCAAACCGGGCCACAAATCGAAGGCGATCGACAAGACCGGTCAAGTCAACAACACCAAACCGACGATCCCGATCCGGAGCGACCCGAGACCGATCCCGATTCCATCACTGCCCGACGGCTCGAGCAACGGGAGCGACGCGGCGAGCGGGGACGCGGTCGCGGGGAGCCGCTACGAGGAACCGAGGAACCCGGACGTGACCGAGCGACCGCACAGCGGGAGCCTGGGGAGCACGACCTGCAGCAGTCGCGCCAGTTTCGGGTCCAGTTTAAGCAGCCCGGCGTCCCCGGCGCGGTACGGGACGGACGAGACGCCGTCGACGTCGTCCTCGTGCTCCTCCTCCACTGCCAATTACTATTTGAACGTTCTACATCAGCCGGCCTGCGGCCGGCACGTGAGATCGGCGTCGGTGTGCTCGGAAACTGGTGAACGGAAACACAGGTCGCGCCTGTCGTTGCCGAGGGAGGGTGTCGGTGTTGAGCCGCGCAGGACGCGAGCGCATACCAGTCCGTCCGGATCGAACGTTGTTCGGATTAGTCTGGATATGTGGCAGCAGAATCATGAATCTTATATTTGAGGAGAAATAATTGGTAGATGTAATTTTTTTTTTATTTATATGAGTGTGAGTGAAACTCATTGTGTGAGTGGGAAGTTTTTATTTTTTTATTTTATTTATTGTGGGGGTTTGTTGGTATTTTTGGAGGTGGCAGCGGTTAAGTGTTTGAAGTAAAAGTATGAGGATGATTGTTTTGATCGTAAAAGTCAATAACGTAATTCTTTTTTAGTATTTTTTAATGTTTTTAATGATTTTTGATCATTTTTCTTGTTGTTATTTATTGTTTTTGTGTTTCAGTTGATTATCATGTTGATAAAATTAGGTGAATTGATCATATAATTACAGAAACTTGGTTATTAATATTTATGTAAATAATTAAGTTTCTGCATTGATCGTGGTAATTATATTTTAGTCAATATTTGACTAAAATTTGATCATTTTTAGTGAAAATTTGATCGTTAAGGAATGAAATTATTTTCAGTTTTTATGAAAAGGAAATGATTTTCTAAAGTAAATGTGATCAATAATCATTACTGTAACATGATTTAGGAGTTGGTTGCATCCATAGTGGAGGAATTGAATATTCAGTGGTGTGCTGCTATGGTTTCGCACCACTTCTATACAGCCAGTTGCTAAAATAATTCTGGTATGGATTTCAGGGATAAAATTCACGAAAATAAGCACAACTTTTTGTTAATGAAAAAGTTAAGAATTTCATACTTTGCGTTTGAAAGCAAAATTTTATGAAAGTCTTAAACAAAATTTAAGTTTTACTCGTGAAAAAATGTGTAATATTTACATAAGTAAAATTTTATATGGGAAAATGCGTAAGTAATCTCTGTTTTATTTATGAATTTGCGGAAATCAAACATACAATTCATGAATTCCAAATTTCGCTTATGCACTTTGTTACTTTAAAAAATGAAAGTAAGTTGCCTTTGTGAATGCTATCCCTGTAATTTAATACTGATTTTTTTAAAGAATAAAAATGGCACTTGCATTGATTTAACAATAACTAATGTGTTTGAGGGTTCAGCACTAGTGGAAATCTCTTACAGGCCCTGACTTGTGATTTATAAATCAAGGAAAATCAGAGAAATCAATAGAAATCATGAACCAAAATCACAGAAAACCAAAAAAATTTCATAACTCACTTGAGAAATCAAAGGAAATCAATTTGAAATCAGTGAAAATCAATGAAAATTAGAGAAATCAATAGAAATCATGAATTCAAAATCATAGAAAACCAAAGAAATTACACGAATCACAAGAGAAACCAAAGGAAATCAATTTGAAATCAGTGAAAATCAATGAAAACTAGAGAAATCAATAGAAATCATGAATTCAAAATCATAGAAACCCAAAGAAATTACATGAATCACAAGAGAAACCAAAGGAAATCAATGAAAATCAAAGAATTGATTTATAAATCCATACTTTATTTACAAAGAAACGAATGCCGGTAAATAAAATCCAAACAGCACACCATTTACAAGTATTATTATTACAATTTTCCAAATATCCATTTTTCACACCAAAAACAGCTGATAAATTCAACATGTCTGAATACTTCAGCTATTTTAATCCAACAGTACACTGATCAAAACATTTCTGAACTTGAATGGACTTTTACCAAGGAAATATAAGTAGCCAATAGTAAACAACTTAGAGAAATTGCTTTAAATCCAAATAGAATAAATATCATTGTGATGCTTCTCAATGAGAAATGCACCTGTTTATAACAATGCTGCACCAATACAGAGCCTTTGTTTAATCATTATATTTCCTTGTAAAACACTGACTGCTGTCACAATTACTGATACCAGGTGAGACTTTTGGGGTTTTCTATCTAGGGGATTACGCAAATTGATGTTGCATTTGCTAACTTTATTTCTTCGCTTTATTTTTTAGTTCAACAGTGTTCCATTGATATTATACATGTTTTGCTGTGACATTATTGCACAATCATAGTCAAATCAAGTATACATGTGAATTAATTATTAATTTACATGTTTTCATGGATTGACTATGAATTAACTATTGTCATGCCTGTCAATGATATAATTATGTGAATTTCGTGTTTTTGCCTTTTTTTAAAGAGCTGGGTTGGATTTTTCATTTCTTTTTGTTCTTTTCAAAGCTCTCACCACTTGATTATTACAGGGTCATTTTTGCAAGCGAAGAGAGAATTTTTAAATCAGATTTTTATACTAATATCGTTAAATCATGACAAAAATTCTCTTTAGTTTATTTTTGGAATTGCTCTCAAATTTTAACTGTCATATTTGAAGCTTCAATAAATTGATGTTAAAATCTTAAGGTGTCTGATTTTGTTTTGTTTACTTTTTGAGATTTTGAAGATCAGAAGTGCAAATAGTTTTCGAAACCATTCGGAAGCCATTTTGAATTGGATATGTGAACTAACCAGGAAGAAAGAAATTTTTTTTGGCAACTTTATAGGATAAATTATAAAATTTTAGTAAAAAGTTTGTAAAATTTTTGCATAATTTCAAAACAAAAATAAAAATCGACAAATTGTATGCATAAATTACTGAAATTTGCACTTTGTTTGCTGAAATTATTATTTTTATATAAACATTTTGCACGTTTTCTTAGCGGAGGCTGTGCAGTGGATTACGAGCTATCGAAGATCGAAACAACGCATAAGTTCTCTGGATTGCAGAAACAATTTATAAAGTATAAATTTTAATAAAATAAAATTTTGTTAAAAAATAATTTTTATTTTCCAAAAAAAATTGGAATAAGGTAAGTCTACTTCTTCTGAAATAATTATATGATTGAAAAAATCTTTTCCTAAAAACTGGAATATTTATGATTTTTTAAAATAAGAATAAACAACAGTAATACTGAATGTAATAGAATAAAATTAATAAAAAATATTTTTTCTTTAATATTTTCATTTTTCATTTTTTGTTCCCAAAATCTAATTCAAACAGACAATAAATACATTTCTGACTCACTAAACGCTAGAACAATAATAAACTACTCAATGAGTTCACTGCCTTACTTCAGAACTCACTAAATATAGCAACAGAAACTCAAATAACGATTTTCCCATGAGTAACACAACTTCGATTTCACCATTTGTCGCAACTACGGAAGCATCGACCAGAACAAAACACAGCTCCTCTCGAACTTCCGTAGATTTTTACTGTAGCCCTCCTGCTCATGCAGGATTGTGATTGTGCTTAGTGAACAAAACAACCACAATTTCTATTGCTGAATTCCTACGAATCCTACGTCGGTTTTTTAAGGTAAATTAACTATCTAATTACAGGTTTATCCACTTCAATCCCTCGTTAAAATGAATTAAGCAAAGGGTGTACAAGAAACAATGTTTACCCATTCATTCGCATCGTCATTTATTCATGAGGTGCACTTTCAGATTATTGTCCTCACATTTCACTTAAAATTGAAAGGAAAACATGGAAAAATCAGTTTGTGAGTATGATAAATTGAATAAAACAATTGATTTACTAATAATTTAATTATTTTCAATTTTCAGATGCATTGTATGATAAATTCAACAAATATCAAATGTAATCACCACATTGGAACAGATTTATAAAGACAAAATATATGCCAAACTGATTTGTAGTTAACTATGGCCACTAATGCACTCCAAGAATGGAGATCTCTGTTAAGCGTAAACAAACTGAGTTAAAGCGAGTTAACTGGCTCCATGAATAGCAACATTCACTTTATGATGCCTGTTTGTGCAATCAACTGGCAGATGATGTATGTTGAGCAATGATCTGGTTGAAACTAAAAAGAAAATTAGGAATTGAAATGTATTTTGGTTGAGGAATGCGAAGAGTAAACAAGATATGTTTGTTCGAAGTAATTTTTGATAAAAGTTTAATTTTGTTGAGTTGTTTTGGCTGTGAGCCAAGTTAATTGAGAATGGTTAAAGAGGATGCAGAGCAATTTTTTAAATTAAGTGGCAAGGTCAATGGCATTAATGAGTGGGAAAAATAAGTGGGAAAAGTAATTTTTGGTATAATCAGTCCTAAGATAGCATTTCCAGTAAGATATGTTGTTAAGAGTTGAGTCATCTAAAGTGGAAGTAAAGGTTAATTAAGTTTCTATTGATTTTTTAAAATGTTGTATTAAGTTATTGTAGTTCTGCGAAGAAATGCCGCTTGCAGAATAGCGATGAATTTTATTCTATTATTGTGGTTGTTCTGTTTGTGGAACTAAAAAGGAAATTATGTGGAACTCATTTCTAGGTTTTGGTTGGATAAATTTACATCTGGAAAATTACAGTTGGTTCTGCAGCTGGAAAATGTCTAATAAGTGTGTTGCTGGCATCATTTTGACTAAGTGACCAACATTTTAATATGTAGAGTCATCAAGCTTTGCTTGTTACTAATCAAAAGGGTGAAGTTCTTGAATTAAATGGTTTAGTGGCAAATTGAGGGATTGTTCCACAAATTTCCCGAAATCAAATTTATTCTTCGCAGCAAATTGTTTTTCGTCATACCAAATATAAATTTTGAAATCTCATAAGTGACTCTCTCTCCTTCCCCTGAGCTCTGGGTCCTTTCCGTCGTCATTCGATCACCTAGTTCCATCATTCGGAAAGGAATCGGTTCTCATTGACCCCGCTAAAGTTTCCAGGTTACGATCCGCGCGCGACACGAGAGCAAAGCGGCATGAGAAACTTTTGTGCAAGTCATAGGGTCGGTTTGAAACGAATCTAAACCCAAGAGAAAAATAAAAAATGAAGGACACCCGATCCTTGCTTTTTATTATTCTCTTAAGGAGGGGCGGAATGACTCCCTGGGTGGGGCGTAAAAGAAGATCATGTTGAGCTGTGGGTTGATCTTTACTTGGATATGCTTAGAGGATGACCAGATGCGCGGTTAAGAGGGCTTGGGTTGCACAATCATTATGTGTATATTGTTGGCACATCGTTCCTGGATGACTTTCCGCAATAAAAGCGGTCAAAGTAGGCGAAAGAAGTGCAGAAGCAATGAATTTCTTTTGACGAGGTTGTAGAAAATTACTTATGGTTTCAAATTCAAAACATTAAAAACTAAACTGTTTTTATGTAAAGCCATTGGAATGCGTTTTAAATTATTTGCAATTGAATTACATTAATTTAAAAACCATAATTTTAAAAAATGCAATTAAAAACAATGGTTTCAGGGAATAACATTCGCGGTGCTACAGTCAACCCCCATTGACCAAAGACGCCCACAGCTGATTATGTACTGAAACTTTAGTAATACAAAAGAACGTACTTACGTAATTCCTGAAAACTGCATTTTCAAATCACTGAAAGTACTTTTCAAGGAAAAACTAAACACCAATTATAAATTAGTGCACAATTGCTCATCTTATTAGTCACATCCTCATTTGAGATACAGACAATAAAACTCTTGGAAAACTTCTTTAATGCATCATTCTCTTATCTTTCCCAGGTGCTGCAGTTGTTTTCTAAACATTCACCAGAACCAATCCACTGCTCTCATGTTTGTTTGCTTGATATGGCTGCTGGATCGCCAGCTCGAAACTTGGTCGATTCGCTAGACGATCAAAGCCGTTTAACCCGCCAACTCAACTCCTGTGATTTGTGGACGATGGCCGCAGTGGACCAGCCTCCATCTCAAGATGAACCGCCTGCCACTCCAAATGCCACTCAACTAGAATTCAGTCAAGCTATGCATGACTTTAAAACAATGTTCCCAGAAATGGACGAAGACGTGATCGAAGCGGTGCTAAGGGCGAACCAGGGAGCCGTCGACGCGACAATCGACCAACTGCTGACCATGAGCACCGACAACGAGAACGAGAGACTTAGAACGGAAATGGATGCAGCCGACAACGCCGAGTCACCACCCAGTTACTCGCCGACAACCCCACCACCTTCTTACCAACAGGCTGTTCCCAATGTCAATACTCCGCCTTTGTCGCCGAAAGTTGTCAGTGTTAAAGACGAAGTCGAAAGTGGTGCGGCGGCGAATTTAGCGACGGCCAATGGAGATTTGCTACAGTTTTCGCCCACCGATAAAATTAAGTCAGTGGTATCTGAAGTGCAGGCAGAGGCTGCTGTTGTAAGTGAGGCTGCTAGTGGGCCGTTACGAAGGTCACGGAATTGGAGTCCCATGATGTTGGGGTCGTTGCCCTCAGATTTCTTGAGAGTTGCCGGTGAGAAAAAGCGGACCCAACATAGGGTAAATAAGTTTTTCATTTCTTTGGGGGTAAAATGTGAAGCTTGGTTTGTACTTTTGTTTATGCTTGCTGTTACATCAATAATAGTCGCCTCAAAATGCATTGTAGAATGCCAAAGCATGTCCTTAGACAAGAAGTCCACAAAATATCCCCAGGATTTCAGGATTCCAGATGACCAGACGTCCAGAAAAGATCCAAGTCCTAGAAATTAATTTTCATAGATGCCTCCTCCTATGAATCTCCACAAAGCATCATTAATTCAAAGTGTCCATAAAACATTCCTCACAGGATGTGATGTTCTTTGAATGTGCATTTGGACATAGTAAGAAAGTCGTGTTGTGGAGATCTTGTGGACTTCTGCGAGTGGGATATTTCTTAGTTCACAGGATGTCTTCAGGACTTTCTGGACAAAGCAGGATAACCTGAGGATGTCTTTGTGCTATGTGGAGTGTTGATAGAAATTGAATGATGCACTAAAGCAGCACAGAAGTGTTGATTAGTCAATAGTGAATGGCTGTAATCTGGATAACATACAAGAATCGACAAAGAAATAAATGATTTTTAAGATGGCATCCACAGAAAATTATATTCATAGAAAGACCATATAAAATCCTGCAGATTGCCAGATGTGTAATCTATGGATGTTGTGTGATGGACATTCTGTGGGTGTTCAAAGTACATCCAATTGATGATACTTTGTGAGAATTCATAAGTTAACGTTCATGGAATACCGTGTCACATTTTCTAGACATCTAATTATTATGTAAATATCTTAATTGCTATACTTGACCTTGCAGTGTACAATGCTCTTGTAATAACCAGACATTCAGACATGATTCATGCTTGTTTAGTCTTAAGCGGCGACAGTTTAATGCGGCGTAACCAAATTATTAGTGAATGAACTGTTGTACGTGCTTAATTATCCAGGTCAATGGAGGGGAAAGACGCTGCAGTCTCGCTTCTTATCAAATTAACCAGACACAAATTGCTCCTCAACAAAGTACAGTTGAGCGGAACTAAATGAAGAAGAACCTTCAATCTAAAATCTTATATATAAGAATCATATGTCTTGTAACTCATCCATCCATTTAACCTAATTTCAGGAACTGACAGCTGTATTAAGTTCAGAAATTATTCAACGAAAGATCGAAGAAAATGCAAGACAGCAACGGCGGCTAAGCGCTGGAGACTGTGATCCAGAATTGGCACGATATTTAGAGGACGAACGGGTTGCTCTTTTACTACAAAATGAAGAATTTGTTCAGGAATTACGAAGGAACAAGGATTTCATGTCAACACTTGAAAGAGGTTTGCGAAAGCGAGAAATGGTGTAATTAAGAATTATCATGTTAATTAATCATTTAAGAAATAAATTGGTAATTGTAATGAAATAGTACATTCAAAAACTAAACCAAACTTAGTTTTCCTTTAGTTTAAAGCTTGTTTACGTCATTTTCAACAAGTTGTAATACAAACTGCAATGTAAAATGACGTCATTAAGCATAAAACTGAAGGGAAAATAAGTTTAACTAGTGGACTTTAAACAAATTCTAAATGGTTTTACCTTACAATTTCCAGACGCGCTATCGAAGCAACGGAACTTTTCATACTCAGTCAGCGATAGCGAAAGCGGTAAGTTATTTTCCACCAATTACTGCAATCATCTGTTGAAATTGCTCTTTGTACCATAATAAACTTGAAGTGATTATTCAAATCCCTTCTCGTATGTCCGAGAAAGCCATTAATTCCTCCAAACTGTCACGCTTGTTAAGCTGACAGAATTTGGTTGATTTCTTAAAATCACAAGTCAACGTGGCAGGTACAAGGAGTTTAAGACTCATGGGACAAGAATCTCCATGGTCTCTTGATGCATTGAGATATAGTTTGGGTTACAGAGGTTAACAAGAGTCAACACAAAATTGGGTTTTCAATTATTTCTTGTTTTCTAATTGTTATTTTTTGGTTTCAGACACTGATGAAGATGTGGACAAAGTATCCGGCGAAGCGGCGGGGCCATATCCGTACACGAAAACCTTTCCGTCCGAAGATTCTGATGCAGCTTTTAGAGAAAAGTTGAAGAATATGGGAAAGAGTGAGTTTGAGTTGGGGATTTTAAAGGCATTTGGTTTTATGTTTGTTCTCTTGTTTTAGTGAGTCGGCGAAAGTTTGCCCAGTTGGCTCGGATTTTTTCACGAAGGAAGAAGCGGAGTGCAAAACAAATGTAAGTGTTGTTGTAATAAATTTAATACTTTGTAGGTTATGGTGTTTGTGCTGATAAGAGTGAATTAGCTGGGTCAAATAGGATCAAAGGTTCTATATTTAATTCAGTTTTAGGTTTAATTTGAGTGTCACGTAATTGTGATTAGTGGGATATTGGATATCAAAAGTAGCTGAACTTGGGCTTAATATTTAATTACTTTCAATGAAAAATTTAGTGATGCAATTGAGCAATTTATTGATGTTTTCCTTTCTGAATATCAATGTGGCGACAATGTTTTTTTTTTTAAAGATAAAATTTTCAAAAGCATAAAAAAAATTTTATTGATTAATTAACATCACACAATAAACCCTTATTCTTATTTACAGTTTAAGCGAAGGTGCTGTGCCTAGTAAAGACAACCTCCTTCTCGAAGATGATGATGACGAAGAAGAATCCGGTGATGAAATTGCTATAAAATCTTCAGTTGAAGAAGATTTTGACTCAAGAGTAAAAACTACATTTTTTTGACATTTTATTGACATTTTTTGCATAAAAACTTAATTTTCTCCTCTAGGACACTTTGTCTCACACAACCAGTGGAAAATCAGCAGGCTCAACAGCTTGAAAACAAAAGAAGACATTTATTTAACTTGTGTGTATAAATCAAATTTGTTGAAGTTTTATTTACTGTTTGCCATACACAATCACTGTGAAAGCCTAAAATATTTGTACAGTGTAGTTTGGATGCTTTTATTGTGATTTTTACTTTCAAATAGCCATGTGAATGAATTTTTGTAGTTAACTTAATGTCCAAATGTCAGATCAGTGTTTATAAGAAATAATTTTTGTTTTATATAATAATTGGGTTTAGATTTGAACCGAAGAATGAAATTGAATGAATTTTTTGAGTATTTATTTGTGGGATTTGCTCAAGGAATTTGATTGGTTATCAAAGGGGTACAATGTAAATTATGTGATGTCTTGTTGATATTTGATTGGAATTTTCTTGCACTCTTGTTGTATGCGTTTGAGAATTGGTGTTAATTCATTTCTTCCATGTGCCAATTGGATTTTTGATTTGATGATCGAGGAATTTTTGAGGAAATTTCAAAGGTTTGTGTATAATGAGTGTGTATAAAAAAGAGATTTGTTGTGGGATTAGAAATTGGTACCTGTCACTAGATATTAATAAATTTTCATATGTTTTTTGTTTTAAGAATTTTGAGACATTTTTCATTCATCGTCAATTTTTTTTTTCATTTTTTAAATTAAGTTTTCAATGCAAAATTTTCAAAATTTTGGTTTTTCGTCATGAAATTTTCAAAAATTTTTGGTTTTTCAGTATAAAATTTTTTCAGTTTTTGTTATAAATTTTTCAAAATTGTGGTTTTTGGACATAAGATTGTTAAATTTGTGTTTTAGAACGTAAATTTTTTTATTTTTTGGTATAAAATTTCCATTTTTCTTCATAAAATTTTCCTAATTTTTCGTTCATCGACTAACCAATTTTCTAAATTCTTTGTCACACTGATAAAACTTACAAAACAAATTTATTCATCATTTCACAAACCTCCTATCACAATTTAACAAATTTATATTTCACATCATAAATTCCAACAGGTTCCTTTGCCTTCTCATCATAATCTACCCATTCCTAATTTTCCATTCAAAAAAAAAAAAAATTAAAATCAACAAAAACAAACAAAAAAACACCATAAACCCTTACTTTTTCCGTTAAATCAATGTCATTGAACTGACATCCAGTGTCAACACCTCGCGCAACCCACCCATTCTATTTAAACAGGTGTTTTTTTTAAATTTATTACATTATTTATTATTTATTTACATCTTTTATTTACCCTCGGTTCAAACCCGGAAGGCTCAAATCCACGGCAGTCAAAACTAATTATCGTCTTAAATTTGCTTTTATCGTCATTTGTGTACGCCTGTTTACTATCTTCGATAATATCTAAAATTATAAATTTTTTATCATTTATTATTTTCTTTATTTTTATTTTATTTACCAATGGAGTTTTCCCTCGCACATAATTTACACTTCGACACCAAACTTGCTTCTCCTCTTCCTCCTTTTAATGGCGACTTTTCCAACGCAGTTAAATACTGCCATTTATCCGTTTGTTCACCGCAATTCAGACACGTCAGCTAATAAAAATATAAAATTATTTCTCGTTTTATAAAAAAAAATATTTTTTAAACCTTCAAATGCCATCGAAAATCGTCGCCATTTGCAATGAGATCCGTAACATTTTCCAAATTCGCTTGAATCTGCAGCCCGATTTTCTAAAATTAGTATAATAAAAGATATAAACCTCAAAAATCAACTAAACAACACCTCGCAGATGATAATTACCACCATCTTGCTCAATTAATAACATAAAAGCAATTTGATGATATGACGTCATAAAATCTAAAAAAACCAATTTAATAGCACCTTTATGTACGTCATTTAAAATCTACTTGTAATACAAATAAAGAGAAAATATGACATCATAACAATCACAAATCACATTCAGCCAAATACAAAACGTCAAAATCAGTACTAATGCACAAGAAATAGTACATTTTCTGACGTAATTATCAAATTCAGCTTCACTTTCTCAGCAAGTAAATAACATTCCCTGCAGACAGCCATAACCATAGTTCACGACGGCGGTTTCTACGTTGCAGTTGCGGCAAAATGGAGATCCTTGAATGTCAACTCACGTTTCTAGCTTCACTATGGCTAGCCACGTTTTTATTCAGTCTAATCCCAGTTTTGTGCCTTCGCAGGTCATCACATTCGAGCCTAAATCGCGGAACTCAGCGGTGTCTCTCGTACCTCTCGTGCGTCGCAGCTGGTGTCTTAATAGCAATGTGTTTCCTCGGCCTTCTACCGTTAGTCAAGACCCAATTCGACAAAATCCTCGCCGAACTCGACTTCCAGACGGAATTCCCGGTCGCCGAAAGCGTCGTAGTGCTCGGATTTTTCCTCGTTTTGAGTCTGGAGCAGATTTTCACCAAATGTTTCGCGAAAAAACGACATTTCAACCCGACCGAGTTCGAAATGCGCGGCGCAGAGGACTCGGAGTCAGTCAGGAAGCTTCTAGAGGACGAATTGGACGATCAGGAGACGTTGTACGACTTGCAGCACAAAACTACGAAGAAAAACGCGTCGTCTCCATTGAAAAACGGCGCCATGACATCGTCGCCGAAGAAAAAGATGAAAAAATCGTGCGCAGAAGGCACTGCGCATCACTGCCGATCTATTTCGGTCTTAAATAGGGAGAAAATCGGGTTGCGATTCTTCGTTTTGGTCCTCGCGCTCAGTATCCATGCGATTTTCGAAGGTCTGGCGCTAGGACTCATTAAAGACAAATCGAAGGCTCTGCGTATGTTCATCGCGATGTTGTTGCACGAATCCATGTGTGCCTTTGCGCTCGGAGTGAATTTGGCGAGAAATCGGTTGACGATTTGTGCGATTTTGGTTTACGTTGTGTTTTTCAGCCTAACGGTACCGGCCGGTATCGGTCTGGGGCTAGTCCTAGGCGTAGTCGAAGGCGTCGGAGCGGCCGTGGCCGCGACCGTTATGCAGGCGATCGCGGCGGGTATTTTCGTGCACGTTACGTTCATGGAAATTATTCCCGGAGAGTTCGCCGACGGGAAATGTGGACTTTTGAAGGTTTTGTTTTTGTTTATTGGCTTTCTCGCTATTGCTGCTATAAATGTCGGGCAGGAAGTCGAGAATTGGTGATTGGGAACTGAGAAATTTAATTTTTTTTGAGTTAAATTGTGATTATTTTTTTGTTTTTTTTGTTTGTTTAAGGTGATTAAGTTGCTTATTAAGTGCCATATTGAGGGCAAGGCGAGTAAGATAATTGAGTTTGGTGCTGAAGGAGTTAAGGAATTTTTTTTTTTGAGTTGTTAAATGGAATTAAAGTGAATTGCGAAGAAAATTTGATCATTTTTTCGTCGAAGTTGATGTTGCGTTAATATACTTTACCGAGTTTTCATTATGAATTGTTAATTTTGACGTTTTTACGTTGCATTTACGTTATCTCTTTGATCGGTTTCCGGCGTAGTTGATGAATTAAAGCGATACCGACTCGTCGGAACTTAGAATTACCGATTTAATTCATCTTTTATTAAGTAAAAGTAAAAATAATTAATAAATTAAACATTTTTACTTATATTTACAATCAATTTTGACCTTAAAGTGACCAAACAATCAAATAACCAAACAAAATTAATCAAAAAATTGATAATTTGATCAATTTAAGAACAAAATTGATAAAAACAAACCAAAAATTGATCAAACTTCTTTATAAATGAATAAAAGATATAAAATCTTTTCATTTTATAAAGAATTCCAAAAACTAACAGAAAATAACAGAAAATTTAACGGCTTTCGCTAAAACCGAAAAGTCACGCAACCCAATCAATGTAAATCCTATGTGATGGGTTGCATGACTTTTTAAAATCAGAAAAAATTGTCAAACAAACCAAAAAAAAGGCTAAATTCTACTTTTAATTCATAAAATATAAAAAACATCTGCACTTTCATATCAATTATAGTTCCATGTGGCAACTGGTGACCACCTGTTGCAAATGACACATGGATCACATGGATCACATGGATGTGTGATAAATTGCTGAGAAAATAAAAGTTATGTTATTATTGCAAAATAATACAATAATTGAGTTAATTTTATATTTAGACATGTCAAGTTTTTAAAATTCAAAAGGAAATGGTGGAAAATGATTTGCAATTTCCTGTTTTGTGCTTAAAAATGTATTTTTTAAATGTTTTATTTATTTAATTGAGTTTTTACTGTTCAGAGACAGGTGTTTGCACCTGATTATTTATTATTGATGATTTAGATTAGAAATTGGTGCTGGAAATTTATAAAATGAGAAAAGTTTAAATAATTATTTATCATTTTGTGTATCATGATGCAAAAAGTTGACATTTTCATGGTTTTGACCCACAGTTGGCATTTGTAGCAGGAAAAGTGGATTTATCTGATGTTTTTAAGGGAGCAATATGTTGTATTTGCTTAAAACTTACTCTAGTCATTTGTATTTTCTATTTAATTGAGTATATTATCATCGAATATCAAGTTTTTGTATTTATTATGTTTATAAAGATAGTATTATTACTAAATCGTGTGGTTTTATTGCTGTTTTTATAATGAGGGATTGAGAAATGCGATGAAATGTGTTTGAACGAGCGGTTGGACGTCAGTTTGAGCGCCAGTGGAGCCAGTGGTGGGGATTCGAAGTAGAAAGCGCCGTAACGGTAATAATAGCGCGATGTATGAAATGAAGTGTTTTGAATGTTTATTTTAATTGTTGGAGTAATAAAGTAATAATAAAACAATATTATTGCTAAAAACAATGAGACGTCTAAGCTTTAATTTCAATCCCACAATTCACATCTAGTGCGAAAAAGATCTAAAATTATTGTAAAATGATGGAAATAAGTGTAAAATGTCGTGAAATTAGTATAAATCGATGCAAATTAGCTTAAAATGATCTTAAATTACTCAAAATGATGTATATTTATTCGAAAATAACCTAAAAAGCAGTGAAATAGGCCTAAAATTGCCTAAAATTGCCAAAAATAAGCATTAAATTCTCAGTATAGTTTAAAAAATCAGTGTAAATTAGTCAAAAAACAAAAAATAAAAAATCATTCTAAAACAGCCAAAAAACTTTAACCCAATCATTATTTTAATAGAATTAAATATTAAATATTATAAATAAAAAAATTTCTATCAACAGCCGGCGCTCACTTCCCGGCATCCTCTCGCCATGTCAAAATGGTGATACCTGTCACTCACCCGCGTTTCACTCCCCCTTAAAAGCGATACGACTGCACGAATTTACACCTCAACTGTGATATTTATTATTTCCGATCACAATGAGTGTACGAGCATTCGAGCTCGTACCTGCCTTCGAACGATTACAAGTTGTTGGAAATGAAAAAACGCGCATGACCGTAAGAAAACACAAAAAACACTCAAAAATTACTACAAAAAAATTAATTTACAGATTGAATGTATCGAATGTTGTGGAAAAGTAATGTACATAGGAACGAGTGAAGGGTAAACAAAATTTTAAATAATTTTCTGAATTTTTAATTACAAATTCTTTTATTTTAGATTTATTCTTCAGTTTATGATAGAAGAAGTTGTGCAGCCAAATGGGAAAATATCTTGTGTTTGTACGAGTAAAAATCGTAAATATTTAGGAATGGTGAGTTGATTTGAGTGTGTAAAGGGTTGAGATTGATTTTTGTGTTTTTGTGTTTTTTTATAGAGAAAACCAATTCAGGATATGAAAGCGGCTTCAGCGTTGAATCGGATTTTGGTTACTTGTGATTCGACTTTGATGTTTTTAAATATGTATGATCTTGAAGTATGGATTTGGTTGATTTGTGTGGTTTTTGATGTTAATCTTTGTTGTTTTTTGTGTTTAGCCGGTTACGAGTATATCGAGGATCAAAGGAATCACTAAGTTTTGCGTGAATGAGAATCCGTGTATTAATAATCCATTTTCGATACAAGTACGTTGGAATGTGGAGTTATTTTTGGAAAATTTTAGTAGGGATGAAATGATTTTTTGGGTTAACTGCACAATTTTTGCAAAAAAAGTGAAGTTTTCTGCAAATAATTTGCAGTTATTTGACCAATTTTAGCAAAAATTATAAAATTTTAGTAAAACATTTGTAAAATATTAGCAAAACTTCGAAACAAGAATATAAATCTAAAAATTTACTGTGTAAATTATTGAAATTTGCACTTTTTTTGCAGAAATTACTATTTTTATGTAAAAATTTTGCTGATATTTATTGCTTGGGTTTTTGGAATAAGTTAAATTTAATCATTTGATGCAAAGCTTTGTTCCAAAAATGAAATTTGGTTATTAATATTTAATTTTTTGGGATTGAGTTTTGAGAATTGAGTATAAGACAAAACTGTTACAGAAATAAAAAAATGGTTGACTTTCATTACATCATTGAGGTTGATTACTGAGATATTTTAAACTATCTCAGAATTAGTCTTTGTCAGTTTTAAAATAAGGTGACGAGTTAACTTCCAGAGTTCATTGTTTCAATTTAGGTTATTACAGTAATTTTTTTTATTCGCGTTAAATAAATTTTTATTCAATTCAGTATAATGAATTAGTATGCTAAAAACTCTCGATATAGCAAACACAATTTGGTGGTTCTTTTGAGTTTGTTATAATAACCCAGATAAAAATATCTAGAGATTATCTGCACATTCAAAAGAATTTTTTGAAGATTTTTGTAGTTTTTTTGGCCGATGTTGTAGATTTTGTACACGTTTTCTCCAGTTTTACTGCAAAATCTACAGATTTTCTTCACTTTAATGTCGAAAAAATGTATAGGTTTACTGCAGAATTTGAAGAAAATCTATTTTAAAAACTGCAAATCAGGCAAGAAAATAGATATTTTGTAGACTTTATTTTAGCCTGGTTGAAATAGTTAAGAAATACTGGACTTTTTGGCCTTCCTCCACAAATTAAAACACCTGAAACAAAGATACAGTGAATTCTGCTTAATTGGGACACATTGGGCCAGAACATTTTGTCCCTATTAAGCGGCTGTCCCAATAATGCGAAGTTCAATAAAGAGATGGAAAAAGGTGGTTTGCCTTTTATTTTTTTACATAAAATAACTTAAATGACAAACTATTTTAGTTACGAAGATAGAAATCCTGAGATGATTTCTGGAATAAATTAAAGAATCTTGGGAAAAATTATTTTCTAATAGTTAATGACTGCCATTTTGTCATTAATCTAAGTAATATATCAGTCAGTAAGCATTTTTCAGTGGATTATTAGTCACAAACACAAGAAATCCAATGATGCAAGATGCTTTTAAATCATAATTTACTATTTCCTGTTAAACTAAACGCTAATTTCAACTCCACTAAACATGAATCACACTTAACAAACACACTAAAATTACAATAAAACAATTTACAAACACATATTACACACAAAAATAAACAAATAAATCAAAAATGACATCAAAAACAATTAACAATAATTTTATTTACTGATTCTCAACTCAGATTTGTGTGGCGAGAAGAAAACAAATCATGATTTACAACATTTCCGAAGACAAAGCGACACATCTCAAGGATATCAGTCTTGCTGAACCAGCAATCGAGATAGTGAGTTCCCTCAACCTAATATTCATAACTCAAAATAATAAAATTTATCTTATTTACTCACCAGGCAATGGACGGATTATATGTTTGCGCTGCCTTAACGACTCAATACATAATAGTAAACTGCGAATCGAATTACATTCAAGATTTATTTCCATACGACTCGCAAACAATTACGCCTCTAGTCAAGAGAATAAGCAAAGTATTAAAGTCGAACTATAAAATTTTAGTAAAAAATTTGTAAAATATTTGCAAAATTTCAAAACAAAAGTAAAAATCGACAAATTTTAAGCGTAAATTAAGAAATTTGCAGAAATTACTATTTTTTGTAAATATTTTGCAGTTTTTTTAGGTTTGTTGACAATTTTTTTAAATATTAATTTTTTTAGGAAGAATTTCTTCTGAGTGGACCGAATGCTTTGGGTATATTTGTTACGGCGGCTGGAGTGTCGGAAAGGCCACCGATACAGTGGATGGAGAATGTTTGTTCAGCTGCGTATTCGCATCCGTATATATTAGTCACTGATTTGTATTATATTTCTATTTATAGGTAAGTTGTAAGTGAGGTTTGAAGTTTGGAAAGTATGATCAAAGGGCCAAACCTGAAATGAATCTGAAATAAATAAAACTCTCAAATATAGAAAATGTGTAGACATGTTAAAAGAAAATTAAAAATCCATAAAATACTTTTAAAATGTCAGAAAATTTGAAGAATTTGTGGAGAAAATTGAAATTCTCAAAAATCTCGGGTTTCAGTTTAGAAAGCTGAAAATAAAGCTTAAAATCTCACCATTTTTAAATTAATCAGTAAAATTTTATAAAATTATACAAAATCTTCTAAAGTCTTCATAAATCTTCAAAATATTCAAAAATGTTAGAAACCTAAAGTGTGAATTTTTAAATTTTGTTTTTTTTAGAAATTTTGTTTTTTTAGAAATTCTTTATTTATAATTCTTTATTTTTATTTTTTAGAAATTAATTATTTAGAATTTTTATTTTTTTATTCTTTAGAAATTCTTTATTTAGAATTTTTTTTTAGAAAATTTAATAACGATTTAAATTACTTTTTAAAAAATCATCTAAATCTGTAAATCTTTAACTTTTTGAAAATCTTTTACATTTTTATTAGATTCATTTAAAATTTAGAGAAAAACAATCAAGATATAAAAAAAAAAAATTCAATTTAAAAAAGAATTTTTATTCTTCTAAATCTTTACAGCAAATCCTTCTAAACCCTAAAAATTTTTCATTTAAATGTTTGAAACAATTTTTTTTTCAAATTTATATTTTCAGCATTTTAGATCAACAATTAAAACAGAACTTGCAGTTTCAAGGTGGCCAACATATTGGGAACTTTGATGGAAAATTATATGCAACATCACAGAATTCAGCGTATATTTTGGTACCAGTTCCATGGGAAAAACAAGTACAAGCATTATTAGCCGACGAAAGGATATCTGAGGCGTTAGAGTTGTGTAAGCATTCGAACAAATCAGGAATTAGTAAAGAACAATACTTAAAAGTAATTTATTTTATTTTTTGAATTTTGTTGATTTTTGATTGATTTTTTTTTTTGCATAGATTTTTCAAAGGATTCAACATCAAGCAGCATTTATCCATTTATCAAAGTTTCAGTTTGAGGAGGCTAAAGAATTATTTTTGATTAGTAATTTGGATATGAGAGAAGTAAGGGTTGTGAGTGAATGTGAAATGGAGCTGGGAAAAGGATGATTTGGTTTTTTGGTTGGAAATAGTAAAAACTAGCCAGTACCCGTGGAAAATCCACGGAGAAAATCAAAGTAGAAAAATGCTAAAATTTAAAAAAAAAGTGTAAAG